>JAJOZX010006694.1:0-10000 GCA_023014485.1 Bathynomus jamesi
TAAATATAGCTAAGGAGAAAAAGAAATAATGATATCAATATTTATTGATTTGAGTAAGGCGTTTGATGTAATAGACCATAATATTCTACTTAATAAATTATATTGTTACGGCTTTAGAGGAGCAATCAGTGATTGGTTTAAAAGTTATTTGTCCAATGGATATCATTTTGTATCGGTAAATAAGGTTTGCTCAACTAAAGCGCTTGTCAAACATGGTGTGCCACAGGGCTCAGTTCTGGGTCCACTGTTATTTTTATTATATATAAACGACCTTCCACGTTCATCTGATATACTGAACTTCATAATGTTTGCAGATGATACAACTGTCCCTTTCTCTTGAAAAGATGTTAATACAGTTAAGAATATATTTCATTCAGAATTCATCAGTGTAATGAAATGGTTGACCACCAATAAACTCTTCCTAAATATCAGTAAAACAAATTTCATGATTTTTACTAATAAAAGAAATGTATATCTTGATGAACTTCATGTTAATGAAATCGCAATAAAGGAGTGTACTGTAAGAAAATTTCTTGGTGTAATGCTAGATAAGAATTTGCAATGGAGTGATCATATAAATTATATCGCGAAAAAGATTTTAAAGAGCGTTGCTATAATGTTTAAACTTAGAAATGTAGTCCCTAAACAAGTTTTATTGACTCTTTATCATACTCTTGTTCTTCCTTATATAACATACTGCACCTTTGTTTGGGGAAATTCCGCTAACAACGCATTAAATGGTACCTTTGTCATCCAAAAACGAGCAATAAGGTTATTATCTGATGCTGATTTCCTTGATCACTCTAGTGCATTATTTAAAGAGCTAAACCTACTAAAGCTCAATGAACACTTGGGCCCACAGGGAATACTAGCTCTCACAAATATCAGCACATATTCATACCAACACTGTATTATTCCTGACATATGGAAACAAGGTAAAATTATTACACTATTCAAACCAAACAAAAATCCAACATAACCAGCTTCCTATAGACTCGTTACTTTACTATGCACATCTTCCAAAGTAACAGAAAGACTAATCTTACAAATCACCAACCCACACATACCACTATCGCCTACTGAACATGGATTCAGACCTCACCACTCAACCACGACATTACTCACTAACCTCACGCAGCACATCATGGATGGCATCAACTCCAGACGACCAGCTCAACGTACACTATTAGCAACAATAGACATTAGTAAAGCATTTGATGCTATCCCACGCTTCCCTCTCATAAACAAAATACTTAACACAAACATGCACAATAACAGCAAAAGGTGGCTGAGCAACTATCTTTCAGGAAGATACTCACATGTCACATTTAATGGCAAGTCATCCAAAAAACAAGCGTTTTCCGAATGGGGTCCCTCGAGGCTCTGTTCTCTCACCAACACTGTTCAACTTATACATGCATGACATTCCAACACCCATAGATAACAAGCTTACCTTATCATCATATGCAGATGACATCACTCTAACATCCATCCACAACAACATCGACACCGCTACAAATAACCTACAAACATACATAAACAGTATACAAGACTGGCTCACACACAATACACTCAAAGTAGCGCCCACAAAATCAACCATCACCTTGCTTACAAGCAACACAAAAGAACACCAGGTAACTCCACAGCTTACACTAAACAATACCAACATTCCACACACTCACAGGACCAAAATACTTGGGGTCACATACAACACATCATTATCTTTTGCAAACCACATTCAGGACATTAAAATCAAATGTACGTCAAGACTTAACACGCTTAGGGTACTAACAGGCACAAACTTTGGACACCAGCAGGAAACAACATCACTCATATACAAACAATATATTCGCTCAGTTATGAACTATGGTAGCCCATGCTGGGCACCTAGTATCTCAAACACACACACAAACACCTTACAGACAATACAGGATGCACTCAAACAACACCAATAGAACACCTGCACACACAAACAAAAATACTGAAAGTTAGGGAACATTTAGACATGAGGGGAACACAATTCATGGCAGCAGCGACAACTAACCCACAATATCCTTGCCACTACATGTATAATCATGCACCGACAACTCGCACCATTAAGGTAACACCAGAGAGACATTATAACCAAATACTCCACTCCATACCACGCCTCACAGACATCACACAGTACAGTGAACACATACACACACACACACACCTAACCCACAAAACACTGACACGACTCGGTCCGAATGCGGTCCTAGGTGCGAAGCCGCCACCCATTAGCAGGTCAGAGATCAGCCTAAGCAGATCGGATCGAGTTAACTTAGCACGATTCCGATGTGGATATCACCCCAACTTACGGACATACAAACACAGACTAGACAACTCCACAGACGACACCTGCCACCTGTGCCAGGACACACCACAAACAATTGAACACATTATGAGAGACTGTACCGCTCTAGCACAACAACGAACACAGCACAACACAACATCACTAGTGCGCTGAACCTCTGGTCCACTCCGGAGAGGGCGATCGGTTACCTGCGTGCCGCCGGCTTGCTCGATTAGGGTGGGCTGATCGGCTAAACAACAACAACAACAACAACAACAACAACAACATTCAGTGTTAACATCCATCGTATTTTGTACTTAATTTTACACCTTTTACTCTCTTTTAATAGACTGTAAATAATCTTTGTTCTATATTGTCTAAAAAAAATTGTTAAATATGGCCATTCTGCCAATAAAGCATAAAATTTGCTTGGAAATGGCAGTTCTATGTTGTATATATATAGGAAATTTTTTGCTGATCCATTTTTCTATATTTCATTTGTTACATCCATTATACGGTCCTTGTCCTTGTCCTTGTATAAATAGAACAATAAATAAAAAATAAGATTATTATTTTTACTATGGAATTGAAGATTACTATCATAGTGCTATGCTCTGTATCTCGACAGCAAATAGCTAGCTGTAATGGCATTTTAAAACAACGGGTCTACCGCTTGTTTATTCATTATATGCACAGTAGGCCCTATATAAGAAAGAGCTGATTTCGTCACTTTAGATTTCTCCCCTTTTCCGAATCAACAGTATAAATTTGATTCTCAGGTGAAGTGATTCCAATTCCTGACAGGTAAACAAAGGATTCTTCAGTATAAATTTCAGTCATACGATATTTCCATTCGTCTTCATGAGGTCGCCTGCCGGCATTTAACGAATTATAGTCGTCGCTCGCTTTGTCATTAGACACCCAAGCCTCATCTCGTTCTCTTTTTATTAACGAATGTGTGATTCTTTCCACCGCTTCTGTTTAGGTCAGAGAACGGCTTTACGAATTAGATTTTTATCTCGACATGATTCTTTTATTGGTTCATTTACAACACAGACAAAAAGCTCAGCAGTACATACTGTATATATATTTTATGATGAATATATAGAGTAGTATAATGAAGAAAAAAGAGAAAAAGTCGGGAATTATTTATTTGGCGAAAAGTTTCAGTAATTCTCGGTTTTGCTTTTTTAATAGTATTGGTTTGAAACTTAAGAATTAAATTTTAAAACATGTTATAACGATGAAAATCGAGAATTCCCAAAAGGTTTCACTGAATTAAATATTTAAACACTAAGCTTTGTGTTTCCTTTTCATTATTAAGTTGAGGTTTTCCAAGAATCTGGAATAAGCTGATTTGCTGATTTCACACATATACACAGTATACTGCATGTGCATATCAAACATAATTGAAGTTCATATTAATATATATTATATATATATATATATATATATAATATATATATATATATATATATCACAGCTATTTTCTTCTTTTTCGGGAAACGGAGCTTACAGATGAAAAGAAGGACCAACACTTTTCTGTTTCATACGTTTCGACAAATTAATTTTGCCATCATCAGTGATTCTACAGATAAAACTTATACTGTTTTAAAGAAATTTTATATGTAGAATCACTGATGGTGGCAAAAGTAATTTGTGGAAACGTCTTAAGTAGAAAAATAAGTAGGAATGTTTGCTGTCGTGTTGATCCTTCTTTTATATATATATATAATATATATATATATATATATATATATATATATGACTGGTCATAGACTGTCATAAATTCATACTATCCATAATTAAATAATATTCCTTATTTCATTATTTTTGTCGTGGGCGAGAAATGCAAGAAAAAGAAAAGATGGGAGGAAATTCATTGTGCGAACTATAATGACATAAATGGATTTCATTACCAGAATGTAAATATTTAATCTAAATCTTAGTGGTTTTCTGACAGGTAACCTTTTATTTATTAGCTTCCGTAGCTTAGTGGGTAACACTGTTTCCCTGTAAGGGAAGTGAAGACACTGAAATCGGGCATTCGAACCCCGATGATGCTGGTAATAATAATAATAATAATAATACGGGCGTTAAAGCAATCAGTTTGGCTGAGCAATTTCGTTTGCGCGTTAGATTACCACTTTTTGACCACTTTTTTACCTTCACCATCTGATTCATTATTATTGTTGTTAGCCCTTTATTTTAAATTTTATGAACCATTACTTCTATATGACATTATTTGACAAGAATTGGAGTCTTATCCCACAAAAAGGCAAATATATATAATGCTAATTCATAATAGTTGTTTTAGAAAAATAAGGTTATATTAAAATTACGGCGCTTTCAACAATTCAATCTGTACGCAAAACCAACGCATTCGTCGTCGACAGCAAAGTCCAGTAATAAAAGCTTTGAAAAACTTTACAATATATAAAATTTTAAATAATAAAATGTCGCGTGATGACAAAGAAAAAAAATGGTTGAAAGAAAGAGCGAGAGAAACGGTATACACTCAGCCTATACAGTCTTTGCTTCTCTCGTTAAAAATGTAAAATAGAAAATTCGGATGGGATCCTTCACGCAAAAACTTCTTTTTTTTTATGGCACAAAAACATGCACTGGATTGCGGACACTTTTTATTTTCTTTTACTCAATTAGATTAAGGATAATTATGTGAAACCCTAAAAAATACGGTTAATTGACGTACAATATTTATACGAAATACCGAACGAATATATTAATTTACATAGGAAGATACATAAATAAAAAGGAAATGACGAGACAATTTCTACGATCTAAACTACATTTATGATGTGAGTATTGAAAATATAAAGAGGAAGGAGTAAACAATATTTCATTGTTTTCATTATATACAGATTATTTTATTGTGCGATAAATCCGAAGTGGGGAGGCGATGTTTGCTGCATAAATGAATAAAATGAGGAATATTAACTATAAAATCCAACCCGGAGAGCGGGAGATGTACGTATAAATGCGGAAAATAATTCGCCGCAAAAATTAAATTTGAAACAAATTGTAAGTGTATTGTTTTCGCCGAAAAGAATAAAACATCAAAAGAAAATTAATAACAATCAGTAATTTGTGAGTTTTACGAAATTTCCGCAACTGTACGTGGTTAAACGAAAAGGTAAAATTATTTATCAGTAATTTTTAGAACATTTATAATAACTTTATCAGTGTTTTAATTTTATGAAAAATCTCCGATGAAATTTTGATGGGGAAGTATATATATATATATATATATATATATATGCATTTAACTGCAATGACCACGCAGTATATAAATGAATAGAAACGACGTAAATAAGGAGCGTCTCTGCACACGGGGAAGAGAAATAACGAATAAATGAAAAATGAGGCGAACCGCCCGGGAATCGAACCCAGGGCCTTCCAATTGCCGGTTGGATGCGCTACCATTACACCACGGACCTCGATCAATCATAAATCGAAATTCTCCTACATAGGGCAGAAACCAATGCCCTGAGAGGGCACCCTCGCAAATCGTGAATATGTGCATTTAACTGCAATGACCACGCAGTATATAAATGAATAGAAACGACGTAAATAAGGAGCGTCTCTGCACACGGGGAAGAGAAATAACGAATAAATGAAAAATGAGGCGAACCGCCCGGGAATTGAACCCAGGGCCTTCCAATTGCCGGTTGGATGCGCTACCATTACACCACGGATGGTAGCGCATCCAACCGGCAATTGAAGAATTGTGCGTGATTTGTAAAGAGAAATTGGACAGCGGACAGGAAGTGGTTCACATCTCGCAAAAAGGAGCAGATGGTATAAATGCATCCAGCCGCAGCCGTGGAAGCGATGTTGTTGCAACAGCTGGAATAAGTGTTCACGTTGTATGTAGGAAAAGGTTTACGGATAAAAAGACCATTGAAATAAAGAAGCGACAGACCGCAGCCGAGGCAATACCAAGGAAAAGTGCTCGTTTTCATGAATACGCATTTTCCAGTGCTACTCACTGTTTGTTTTGTGATACCTTTGTGGACTTTTTTCCAAACACAAACCAAAATCAGAGCATGTCAAAATAAGAACTACAGAGTTCTCCGAAACCATAAAAAGGTGCTGTGAAAGCCGCTGCGATGAATGGTCGTTTAATGTAAAAGGCCGTCTGGAGTATTATCTTCGTGATCTTCCTGCTGCAGATTGTGTCTACCATCACACCTGCAGCGTAAATTTTCGAAGTGGAAAAAACATTCCTCGCGCATACTCCTCCGACGATCATGATTCGAAGAAAGGGAGACCAACTAATGAAGAGCAACACCAAGCATTCCTTCAGACCTGTGCTTACCTGGAAGAGAATGATGATGAACAACTGTTGATTGGAGACCTAATTTCCAAAATGGAGGAATATCTTCAAGGAAGTCAGAGCTCTGTCTACGAACGCAGGCACATGAAGAGAAAGCTTTTAGAACGTTACGGAGACAAGATCATAATATCAGGTGAAAGTGGGAAGGCAGATGTAGTAACACTACGAGAGACAGCTAATGAAATTCTTATAGATTATCACAAAAAGTCGAAAGAATGTGATATAGATATAGAGCTACAGAAGATTTACCTAGTAGAAGCTGCTGCAAAAATAATCAGAAGTGATATCAAGTCTGTCGACTCGCCTAGAAAAGATGTGTATCCATCTCCAAATGACATCACTGCAGAAAGTGCTCTTGATTACATTCCCAACAGTCTGAAATTGCTATTATCAAAAGCATTTGCGGGACAGGATGCTTCAAGAAAAATAGGTGCAATTGGGCAGAGCATTATGCAAGCAACCCGTCCTAGAGGATTACTATGTCCACTACAGATCGGTTTGTCGGTTCAGCTACACCACAACTTTAGGTCAAGGTACCTTATTGACGTTCTCCATCAGCTGGGTTACTGTTCGTCGTATGCAGAAGTAACAAGATTCGAAAGAAACGCGGCGCTGGCAAGTGGGTCTGGCTCTTTTACTGTTGATGAAAACACTGCAGTCCTTCTAGCAGCAGATAACGTCGATCATGATGTCTGCACTTTGGATGGGAAGAATACCTTTCATGGAATGGGTATGATTGCCGCAATAACTCCGAAGATCAAGATCCACCCTTCTATTCACAGGCGTAATGTTGGTGACAATGACATTAAGAAGATTGCAACCGTTGACATTAGGGAATATAGACACGCGAGAAGCATGTTGAGGGACATCTCATTCCGCGAACTTCCAGTACCCACTGCCACCATAAGTCGACTTAGTCTTCTCTGGCAGATATCTTCAGCAGAAAGATCAGGTCCAAGTTGGTCCGGAACAATGCAGGCAATTCACGGTGGATCAAGTGTCTCACATCCAGGTGTGGCGTCGATCACGTTCCTTCCCATCATAGATATGTCGCCAACTGACATGACCTGCATATTTTCGACATTACTATATTTGAGCAAGATAGCACGCGATCAAAAAGTCCCATGCATTATTGCCTTTGATCAGCCTGTTCTGGACATTGTTTTAATGCTGGGATCATTTCACACTCTGATGAATTTTGGGAGCAGTCGGTACTCTTATGAATGGTTCAGGATTGTCTGAAGTACTTCAAGAAATATACGGACCAAATGCCGTGCAACACATGATGTCTGGAAAAGCTGTTTCAAGAGCGATACGTGGTCATATGATAGTAGATGCAGCTCTTAGTACCTTACTAGTCGCAGACGTTTTCCCTCGTAATGAAGATGGAACTCCTCATGACCTCCATAAGGAAGCTTGTGACCTGCTCGACGATGTTATGACCGCCAAACAATCAGTTGAGGATGTGGAATCTTCGAATGCATTGTCTCAGATTGCTACCACTTTGGATGCGAAGAAAACTGACCTACAATCTACTTCGCAAACAAGTCAACTCTGGTTGGAATATCAGCGAATGATCAACATTGCACGTTCCTTGATAACAGCAGACAGAACCGGCTCGTGGGATTTGCACTTGCAAGCTATGCTGGAGACCATCCCCATAATTGCAGCAGCCGGACATCACAATTACCTGAAATCGATATACCTGTACCTGCAGAAAATGTTAAGTTTGCCTTCTGAAAATCCAGCCGTTAACAAAATGTTCCAGGAAGGTAAGTTTGTGGTAAGAAGAAGCGACAGATTATGGGCCGGACTCGGCACAGACCTGGTGATAGAACAAGTACTAATGCGTTCCCTGAAAAGCAGAGGCGGACTGACACGCGGAAGTGGATTTACAGACATCCAAAGGACAACGTGGCTCTTTTCTATGCCTCTGTGTTCCACTTATAACTTAGCAATGCAGGAATACACCAGAGTTTTGTTGGAAAGTAGTGAACAGCACAAGGAAATGAGGGGAAGTAGACAAATCAGGGACAGTAATGACATGAAGAAAGTACTTGAACGTCTGGAATCCTTATCCCCATTCCATTCTACCTCGGGTCTCTGCAACATTGTAACAGGGCTAACTGCTGATCCTGGAGTTAACGTTCATCAATTGCATTCAATCGGTACGAACATTGTCGTAAAAATGATTGGGAAACAAGCCTTTACATATTCTGCCAAAAGATCTGACAAAGTGAAAACACTAGGATCTGCTTCTGCCGTTGTGATCACTGATGCTTCAGATATAGAAGTAGATCCTGCACTACTGTTTCAGAGAATGATGACTGTTGCCACTGGCGGAGACATGAATCTTGAAGATGTCATGTGTTACGAACTGTGTGCATATCCTCCTGCATTGTTCGAATCACGAAGTATCTTGAGGAAACCCGATAAGTCTCAGCTAGCTCATGCAATAATCAAATACACTGACACTTTACGCATGGAAGAAGTTCAAGAAATTCAGTGCACAGACCAGTACGTATTGGATGGTGGATCTCTACTACATCGTGTTTCCTGGCGTCAAGATGAAACATATGACAGCATCGCCAACTCATATGCCGATTTCACTCTGAAAACATATGGAAAAGCAATCATTGTTTTTGATGGCTACAGCAGCTCTCCTACGATCAAGGACATGACCCACAGAAGACGCAGCACCAAGACAAGCAGAAATGTGAATCTCAGTCCAAGCATGAAGTTTGTTGGCCAGAAGGAACACTTCTTGGCTAATGAAAACAACAAGCAAGCATTTATTTCCCTCGTAGGTGAGATGTTGAAGAAGCACGGGTGTACTGTTCACAACGCAGATGGGGATGCTGATGTGGACATCGTTCGTGCAGCAGTTTCCTCATCAGAAAATGCAACTACAACAGTAATAGGGGAAGACACCGACTTGCTGATTCTCCTTCTGTACCATGCCAAGGACAGTGGTTTCAAGTTGTACTATCGCAGCGATATAAGACGGGGACCATCTCCTAATCCTGTGTATGATATTCTCAGCATTCAATCATTGTTAGGCAATGACATCTGCAAGTATCTCCTGTTTGTGCATGCTTTCACGGGCTGTGATAGCACATCCAGAATTTTTTCGATCGGTAAAGCCAAAGCATTCGACACACTGATGAAGGTGGCTGAACTCCGTTCAGTTGCAAATACATTCTGTTCTGATTGTTGCCAACACTCTGACATTGAAGCCGCTGGAAGAAAGGCAATGCTTCTGTTGTATGGCTGCAAAACACTTGAATCCACTAACGCACTACGTCATCGAATGTTAGTTGAAAAGG
>JAJOZX010006694.1:17500-160000 GCA_023014485.1 Bathynomus jamesi
CAAACTTACCTTCCTGGAACATTTTGTTAACGGCTGGATTTTCAGAAGGCAAACTTAACATTTTCTGCAGGTACAGGTATATCGATTTCAGGTAATTGTGATGTCCGGCTGCTGCAATTATGGGGATGGTCTCCAGCATAGCTTGCAAGTGCAAATCCCACGAGCCGGTTCTGTCTGCTGTTATCAAGGAACGTGCAATGTTGATCATTCGCTGATATTCCAACCAGAGTTGACTTGTTTGCGAAGTAGATTGTAGGTCAGTTTTCTTCGCATCCAAAGTGGTAGCAATCTGAGACAATGCATTCGAAGATTCCACATCCTCAACTGATTGTTTGGCGGTCATAACATCGTCGAGCAGGTCACAAGCTTCCTTATGGAGGTCATGAGGAGTTCCATCTTCATTACGAGGGAAAACGTCTGCGACTAGTAAGGTACTAAGAGCTGCATCTACTATCATATGACCACGTATCGCTCTTGAAACAGCTTTTCCAGACATCATGTGTTGCACGGCATTTGGTCCGTATATTTCTTGAAGTACTTCAGACAATCCTGAACCATTCATAAGAGTACCGACTGCTCCCAAAAGATTCATCAGAGTGTGAAATGATCCCAGCATTAAAACAATGTCCAGAACAAAGGCTGATCAAAGGATAATGCATGGGACTTTTTGATCGCGTGCTATCTTGCTCAAATATAGTAATGTCGAAAATATGCAGGTCATGTCAGTTGGCGACATATCTATGATGGGAAGGAACGTGATCGACGCCACACCTGGATGTGAGACACTTGATCCACCGTGAATTGCCTGCATTGTTCCGGACCAACTTGGACCTGATCTTTCTGCTGAAGATATCTGCCAGAGAAGACTAAGTCGACTTATGGTGGCAGTGGGTACTGGAAGTTCGCGGAATGAGATGTCCCTCAACATGCTTCTCGCGTGTCTATATTCCCTAATGTCAACGGTTGCAATCTTCTTAATGTCATTGTCACCAACATTACGCCTGTGAATAGAAGGGTGGATCTTGATCTTCGGAGTTATTGCGGCAATCATACCCATTCCATGAAAGGTATTCTTCCCATCCAAAGTGCAGACATCATGATCGACGTTATCTGCTGCTAGAAGGACTGCAGTGTTTTCATCAACAGTAAAAGAGCCAGACCCACTTGCCAGCGCCGCGTTTCTTTCGAATCTTGTTACTTCTGCATACGACGAACAGTAACCCAGCTGATGGAGAACGTCAATAAGGTACCTTGACCTAAAGTTGTGGTGTAGCTGAACCGACAAACCGATCTGTAGTGGACATAGTAATCCTCTAGGACGGGTTGCTTGCATAATGCTCTGCCCAATTGCACCTATTTTTCTTGAAGCATCCTGTCCCGCAAATGCTTTTGATAATAGCAATTTCAGACTGTTGGGAATGTAATCAAGAGCACTTTCTGCAGTGATGTCATTTGGAGATGGATACACATCTTTTCTAGGCGAGTCGACAGACTTGATATCACTTCTGATTATTTTTGCAGCAGCTTCTACTAGGTAAATCTTCTGTAGCTCTATATCTATATCACATTCTTTCGACTTTTTGTGATAATCTATAAGAATTTCATTAGCTGTCTCTCGTAGTGTTACTACATCTGCCTTCCCACTTTCACCTGATATTATGATCTTGTCTCCGTAACGTTCTAAAAGCTTTCTCTTCATGTGCCTGCGTTCGTAGACAGAGCTCTGACTTCCTTGAAGATATTCCTCCATTTTGGAAATTAGGTCTCCAATCAACAGTTGTTCATCATCATTCTCTTCCAGGTAAGCACAGGTCTGAAGGAATGCTTGGTGTTGCTCTTCATTAGTTGGTCTCCCTTTCTTCGAATCATGATCGTCGGAGGAGTATGCGCGAGGAATGTTTTTTCCACTTCGAAAATTTACGCTGCAGGTGTGATGGTAGACACAATCTGCAGCAGGAAGATCACGAAGATAATACTCCAGACGGCCTTTTACATTAAACGACCATTCATCGCAGCGGCTTTCACAGCACCTTTTTATGGTTTCGGAGAACTCTGTAGTTCTTATTTTGACATGCTCTGATTTTGGTTTGTGTTTGGAAAAAAAGTCCACAAAGGTATCACAAAACAAACAGTGAGTAGCACTGGAAAATGCGTATTCATGAAAACGAGCACTTTTCCTTGGTATTGCCTCGGCTGCGGTCTGTCGCTTTTTATTTCAATGGTCTTTTTATCCGTAAACCTTTTCCTACATACAACGTGAACACTTATTCCAGCTGTTGCAACAACATCGCTTCCACGGCTGCGGCTGGATGCATTTATACCATCTGCTCCTTTTTGCGAGATGTGAACCACTTCCTGTCCGCTGTCCAATTTCTCCTTACAAATCACGCACAATTCTTCAATTGCCGGTTGGATGCGCTACCATCCGTGGTGTAATGGTAGCGCATCCAACCGGCAATTGGAAGGCCCTGGGTTCAATTCCGGGCGGTTCGCCTCATTTTTCATTTATTCGTTATTTCTCTTCCCCGTGTGCAGAGACGCTCCTTATTTACGTCGTTTCTATTCATTTATATACTGCGTGGTCATTGCAGTTAAATGCACATATTCACGATTTGCGAGGGTGCCCTCTCAGGCATTGGTTTCTGCCCTATGTAGGAGAATTTCGATTTATGATTGATCGAGGTCCGTGGTGTAATGGTAGCGCATCCAACCGGCAATTGGAAGGCCCTGGGTTCGATTCCCGGGCGGTTCGCCTCATTTTTCATTTATTCGTTATTTCTCTTCCCCGTGTGCAGAGACGCTCCTTATTTACGTCGTTTCTATTCATTTATATACTGCGTGGTCATTGCAGTTAAATGCATATTATATATAATATATATATACATATATATACTTCCCCATCAAAATTTCATCGGAGATTTTTCATAAAATTAAAACACTGATAAAGTTATTATAAATGTTCTAAAAATTACTGATAAATAATTTTACCTTTTCGTTTTAACCACGTACAGTTGCGGAAATTTCGTAAAACTCACAAATTACTGATTGTTATTAATTTTCTTTTGATGTTTTATTCTTTTCGGCGAAAACAATACACTTACAATTTGTTTCAAATTTAATTTTTGCGGCGAATTATTTTCCGCATTTATACGTACATCTCCCGCTCTCCGGGTTGGATTTTATAGTAATATTCCTCATTTTATTCATTTATGCAGCAAACATCGCCTCCCCACTTCGGATTTATCGCACAATAAAATAATCTGTATATAATGAAAACAATGAAATATTGTTTACTCCTTCCTCTTTATATTTTCAATACTCACATCATAAATGTAGTTTAGATCGTAGAAATTGTCTCGTCATTTCCTTTTTATTTATGTATCTTCCTATGTAAATTAATATATTCGTTCGGTATTTCGTATAAATATTGTACGTCAATTAACCGTATTTTTTAGGGTTTCACATAATCTCTTAATCTAATTGAGTAAAAGAAAAAAAAAGTGTCCGCAATCCAGTGCATGTTTTTGTGCCATAAAAAAAAAGAAGTTTTTGCGTGAAGGATCCCATCCGAATTTTCTATTTTACATTTTAACGAGAGAAGCAAAGACTGTATAGGCTGAGTGTATACCGTTTTCTCTCGCTCTTTCTTTCAACCATTTTTTTTCTTTGTCATCACGCGACATTTTATTATTTAAAATTTTATATATTGTAAAGTTTTTCAAAGCTTTTATTACTGGACTTTGCTGTCGACGACGAATGCGTTGGTTTTGCGTACAGATTGAATTGTTGAAAGCGCCGTAATTTTAATATAACCTTATTTTTCTAAAACAACTATTATGAATTAGCTTATATATATTTGCCTTTTTGTGGGATAAGACTCCAATTCTTGTCAAATAATGTCATATAGAAGGTAATGGTTCATAAAATTAAAATAAAGGGCTAACAACAATAATAATGAATCAGATGGTGAAGGTAAAAAAGTGGTCAAAAAGTGGTAATCTAACGCGCAAACGAAATTGCTCAGCCAAACTGATTGCTTAACGCCCGTATTATTATTATTATTATTATTACCAGCATCATCGGGGTTCGAATGCCCGATTTCAGTGTCTTCACTTCCCTTACAGGGAAACAGTGTTACCCACTAAGCTACGGAAGCTAATAAATAAAAGGTTACCTGTCAGAAAACCACTAAGATTTAGTTAAATATTTACATTCTGGTAATGAAATCCATTTATGTCATTATAGTTCGCACAATGAATTTCCTCCCATCTTTTCTTTTTCTTGCATTTCTCGCCCACGACAAAAATAATGAAATAAGGAATATTATTTAATTATGGATAGTATGAATTTATGACAGTCTATGACCAGTCATATATATATAATATATATATATATATATATATATATATATATATATGAAAAGAAGGATCAACACGACAGCAAACATTCCTACTTATTTTTCTACTTAAGACGTTTCCACAAATTACTTTTGCCACCATCAGTGATTCTACATATAAAATTTCTTTAAAACAGTATAAGTTTTATCTGTAGAATCACTGATGATGGCAAAATTAATTTGTCGAAACGTATGAAACAGAAAAAGTGTTGGTCCTTCTTTTCATCTGTAAGCTCCGTTTCCCGAAAAAGAAGAAAATAGCTGTGATATATATATATATATATATATATATATATATATATATATATATATATATTAATATGAACTTCAATTATGTTTGATATGCACATGCAGTATACTGTGTATATGTGTGAAATCAGCAAATCAGCTTATTCCAGATTCTTGGAAAACCTCAACTTAATAATGAAAAGGAAACACAAAGCTTAGTGTTTAAATATTTAATTCAGTGAAACCTTTGGAATCTCGATTTTCATCGTTATAACATGTTTTAAAATTTAATTCTTAAGTTAAACCAATACTATTAAAAAAGCAAAACCGAGAATTACTGAAACTTTTCGCCAAATAAATAATTCCCGACTTTTTCTCTTTTTCTTCATTATATACTCTATATATTCATCATAAAATATAATACAGTATGTACTGCTGAGCTTTTTGTCTGTGTTGTAAATGAACCAATAAAAGAATCATGTCGAGATAAAAATCTAATTCGTAAAGCCGTTCTCTGACCTAAACAGAAGCGGTGGAAAGAATCACACATTCGTTAATAAAAAGAGAACGAGATGAGGCTTGGGTGTCTAATGACAAAGCGAGCGACGACTATAATTCGTTAAATGCCGGCAGGCGACCTCATGAAGACGAATGGAAATATCGTATGACTGAAATTTATACTGAAGAATCCTTTGTTTACCTGTCAGGAATTGGAATCACTTCACCTGAGAATCAAATTTATACTGTTGATTCGGAAAAGGGGAGAAATCTAAAGTGACGAATCAGCTCTTTCTTATATAGGGCCTACTGTGCATATAATGAATAACAAGCGGTAGACCCGTTGTTTTAAAATGCCATTACAGCTAGCTATTTGCTGTCGAGATACAGAGCATAGCACTATGATAGTAATCTTCAATTCCATAGTAAAAATAATAATCTTATTTTTTATTTATTGTTCTATTTATACAAGGACAAGGACAAGGACCGTATAATGGATGTAACAAATGAAATATAGAAAAAATGGATCAGCAAAAAATTTCCTATATATATACAACATAGAACTGCCATTTCCAAGCAAATTTTATGCTTTATTGGCAGAATGGCCATATTTAACAATTTTTTTTAGACAATATAGAACAAAGATTATTTACAGTCTATTAAAAGAGAGTAAAAGGTGTAAAATTAAGTACAAAATACGATGGATGTAACACTGAATGTTGTTGTTGTTGTTGTGTTGTTGTTGTTTAGCCGATCAGCCCACCCTAATCGAGCAAGCCGGCGGCACGCAGGTAACCGATCGCCCTCTCCGGAGTGGACCAGAGGTTCAGCGCACTAGTGATGTTGGTTGTGCTGTGTTCGTTGTTGTGCTAGAGCGGTACAGTCTCTCATAATGTGTTCAATTGTTTGTGGTTGTCCTGGCACAGGTGGCAGGTGTCGTCTGTGGAGTTGTCTAGTCTGTGTTTGTATGTCCGTAAGTTGGGTGATATCCACATCGGAATCGTGCTAAGTTAACTCGATCCGATCTGCTTAGGCTGATCTCTGACCTGCTAATGGGTGGCGGCTTCGCACCTAGGACCGCATTGGACCGAAGTCGTGTCAGTGTTTTGTGGGTTAGGTGTGTGTGTGTGTGTGTATGTGTTCACTGTACTGTGTGATGTCTGTGAGGCGTGGTATGGAGTGGAGTATTTGGTTATAATGTCTCTCTGGTGTTACCTTAAATGGTGCGAGTTGTCGGTGCATGATTATACATGTAGTGGCAAGGATATTGTGGGTTAGTTGTCGCTGCTGCCATGAATTGTGTTCCCCTCATGTCTAAATGTTCCCTAACTTTCAGTATTTTTGTTTGTGTGTGCAGGTGTTCTATTGGTTTGTTTGAGTGCATCCTGTATTGTCTGTAAGGTGTTGTGTGTGTGTTTGAGATACTAGGTGCCCAGCATGGGCTACCATAGTTCATAACTGAGCGAATATATTGTTTGTATATGAGTGATGTTGTTTCCTGCTGGTGTCCAAAGTTTGTGCCTGTTAGTACCCTAAGCGTGTTAAGTCTTGACGTACATTTGATTTTAATGTCCTGAATGTGGTTTGCAAAAGATAATGATGTGTTGTATGTGACCCAAGTATTTTGGTCCTGTGAGTGTGTGGAATGTTGGTATTGTTTAGTGTAAGCTGTGGAGTTACCTGGTGTTCTTTTGTGTTGCTTGTAAGCAAGGTGATGGTTGATTTGTGGGCGCTACTTTGAGTGTATTGTGTGTGAGCCAGTCTTGTATACTGTTTATGTATGTTTGTAGGTTATTGTAGCGGTGTCGATGTTGTTGTGGATGGATGTTAGAGTGATGTCATCTGCATATGATGATAAGGTAAGCTTGTTATCTATGGGTGTTGGAATGTCATGCATGTATAAGTTGAACAGTGTTGGTGAGAGAACAGAGCCTCGAGGGACCCCATTCGGAAAACGCTTGTTTTTTGGATGACTTGCCATTAAATGTGACATGTGAGTATCTTCCTGAAAGATAGTTGCTCAGCCACCTTGCTGTTATTGTGCATGTTTGTGTTAAGTATTTTGTTTATGAGAGGGAAGCGTGGGATAGCATCAAATGCTTTACTAATGTCTATTGTTGCTATAGTGTACGTTGAGCTGGTCGTCTGGATTGATGCCATCCATGATGTGCTGCGTGAGGTTAGTGAGTAATGTCGTGGTTGAGTGGTGAGGTCTGAATCCATGTTCAGTAGGCGATAGTGGTATGTGTGGGTTGGTGATTTGTAAGATTAGTCTTTCTGTTACTTTGGAAGATGTGCATAGTAAAGTAACGAGTCTATAGGAAGCTGGTTATGTTGGATTTTGTTTGGTTTGAATAGGTAATAATTTTACCTTGTTTCCATATGTCAGGAATAATACAGTGTTGGTATGAATATGTGCTGTATTTGTGAGAGCTAGTATTCCCTGTGGGCCAAGTGTTCATTGAGCTTTAGTAGGTTTAGCTCTTTAAATAATGCACTAGAGTGATCAAGGAAATCAGCATCAGATAATAACCTTATTGCTCGTTTTTGGATGACAAAGGTACCATTTAATGCGTTGTTAGCGGAATTTCCCCAAACAAAGGTGCAGTATGTTATATAAGGAAGAACAAGAGTATGATAAAGAGTCAATAAAACTTGTTTAGGGAATACATTTCTAAGTTTAAACATTATAGCAACGCTCTTTAAATCTTTTTCGCGATATAATTTATATGATCACTCCATTGCAAATTCTTATCTACATTACACCAAGAAATTTTCTTACAGTACACTCCTTTATTGCGATTTCATTAACATGAGTTCATCAAGATATACATTTCTTTTATTAGTAAAAATCATGAATTTGTTTACTGATATTTAGGAAGAGTTTATTGGTGGTCAACCATTTCATTACACTGATGAATTCTGAATGAAATATATTCTTAACTGTATTAACATCTTTTCAAGAGAAAGGGACAGTTGTATCATCTGCAAACATTATGAAGTTCAGTATATCAGATGAACGTGGAAGGTCGTTTATATATAATAAAAATAACAGTGGACCCAGAACTGAGCCCTGTGGCACACCATGTTTGACAAGCGCTTTAGTTGAGCAAACCTTATTTACCGATACAAAATGATATCCATTGGACAAATAACTTTTAAACCAATCACTGATTGCTCCTCTAAAGCCGTAACAATATAATTTATTAAGTAGAATATTATGGTCTATTACATCAAACGCCTTACTCAAATCAATAAATATTGATATCATTATTTCTTTTTTCTCCTTAGCTATATTTACATTTTCCATAAGATTTAAAATAGCCATTTCCGTTGTTTTATTATTACGGAAGCCATATTGATTTCGAGATAATAAATTGTAGGATTCTAAATATCGCTGCATTCTACTTCTTACAATTTTTCCTAAAACTTTGCTGAACACAGATAATGAACACACCGGCCTGTAATTTGTTGCTAGTGCAGGATCACCCCCTTTAAAAAGGGGTGTTATACAACCAGTTTTTAGCATTGATGGGAATATTCCTTTGGAAATACTGTACTTTGATTGATAATTTTAGCCAAAGTTACAGATATCTTATCTTTAACAAGTTTCAATATAGGTACAGGAATGTTGTGAATGTGTATTATTTAGTAATTGTGAGCGAAGCTTATCCGCTATTGAAGTAAAATGCCATTTAAAGAGTCTGCAATAGCAGTATCATCAGTAATTTCTTTATTATCAATATTTAATTTCTCTATTGAATTTTTCTAAATTTGTTTTCCGAGAAGACTGTTTATGGTTGTCCAATTCTTTTTCATGTCTCCTTTATGTTTGGAAAATTGATTGTTATAATAGTTATATTTTGCAATTTTGATTATTTTAGTTAATTTGTTTCTGTATTGAGTATATTGTGTTTTAGGAATTTTGCTCTGCAATTGCAATTTGAATAATTTATCTCTGTTCTTTATTGAAGTGATAATTCTTGGAGTGATCCATGGATTTGCTACACTTTTGGGAGACTGTTTTTCTCCTTAAAGGAAAGCAAATATTAAAAATATGGAATAAGGTGTCATAGAAGAACTGAAACATATGATGAGTCATTTAAAGGTTCGTCACAGTTAAGTCGAGTATTTTCTACAGCCCCAATAAATTTTCTTTTGTTAACCTCTGAGAATATTCTGTAATCAATAGTTGTTCGTGGTTTTTAGTATTTTTTTGTTTTATTTTTTAAATTTTGGGGAGTTTAACTACTTATTATATATATATGACGTAAACTCCACAAGGAAAAAGAAAAATGATTCCAAGGCCTTTCGTGTATTCAGAACTACACTTCGTCAGGGAATGACGTCATTCTCTGACGACGTGTACTTCTGAATACACGAAAGGCCTTGGAATCATTTTTCTTTTTCTTTGTGGGTTTGCATCATTCATTCATTTCACGTGTTTAATTGTGAAATTCATCGCATATATATATATATATATATATATATATATATATATATATATATAAGAGGAGAGTTTCTTGGCGTTAAGCCATACATATATTCTTTGGAGTTCATTCTTGGTAGGTGTTTGGAGTGGCAAGAAGTCCTTGTTTGAAAGACTAATTATATAATCAGGGCCGGCGCTACCCATTAGGCAAACTAGGCGATCGCCTAGGGCGCCAAAATCTGGGGGCGCCACACAAATTCTGAACAACTTAAACAAAATTACTTAGTCCAACTAAAAACACGAAAACTTAGTAATAAAGGGAGCAGTGGCTAAGACTGATGAGCTAGTCCATATTAGGAGAAGGAAGAAAAAATTCACATACGAGGCAGATGATGAACCAATTCAGAATCCCAAGCAAAATTTCAAGGTGAATTTTTATTTTGCAGTCTTGGACTCGGCAATACAATCAGTTGAACAAAGATTCACACATATGCATCAAGTTAGTTCTTTGTTTGGCTTCCTATGACATTCACAAGATGCAGACAATGACAACGAAGGAAATAATGGATCATTATTTAACACGAGAAAAAGCTTTACAACATGGTGATAATAAAGATATTGATGCTGCAGATATGTGTAGTGAATTACAAGTCATTGCAAGAAGGGTGGAGAAGAGTGCATCCCCACAAGACATTCTGAAATTTATATGCAAAAAAAGCTGACAGATAGTGTTCCAAATGTATTTATTACTTTACGTATTCTCTTAACACTCCCTGCATCTGTGGCCAGTGGTGAGCGAAGTTTTTCCAAACCAAAATTGCTAAAAATGTATTTACACTCAACCATGACGCAAGAAAGACTTGTTGGGCTTTCTACTCTGTCAATAGAACATGAAAAGCACAAACAATGAAAAGCACAAACATACTGTAATCATGTAGCTAACTTATTTGACATATTATTATTACAGTATTAAATAATTTTATTATTGTTAATACAAGCAGTGAAAAAATAATGGGATACAATTTATGTTTATATATTATTTTCAAAGAACCTAAAAAATGAAAAGAAAGAAAAAGAAAAAAATATGTAACAAATATTTTTTAACCTTAGTATCCATATCTGTTAACGAAGAATTGCTGCAGCTGTTTCCACAATGTTGTAGCAGTAGCAGAAAATTGAATCATCACCAGCTGAACTAATGATACAATATTGTACGCTATATATTATAAGCCACTGTTCCTGTATTCAGCAAGCAGTCATAACTGCAGAGCTCAGTAAGACTGGTACTGACCAAGGTAATCCCCAGGTCATAAGGCTTGTTAACCCATGCCAGGTGTGGACCTCACATCGACCGGCTAGGGCCCGGGTATTCCCACAGGTCATAAGCCTAGCTCATCTGGGGTCAGACGTGGTTGACAGGTTACCGCTAATTATTGATCACCTTGTGGAAACGTTCAGACGCCAACCCATCTATACAATCTTAAAGGTTCTTTAATACTACCAAGTGCTATTGAAAGTCCTTCCATCAAGTTTCGTGTTTGACAGAATTAAATATACTAATCTTTTTTCTTATAGTAAATAACAAATGAGAGCATTGTAAATCATTCTTATTATTTCGTTGTAAATTTATAATTATAGTGTACATAATTTAGGTAAACCTAAATAACATCTTATGTAGGTTAAGTGCTATACACAGCAGACAAGCATATCCTTAAAAATGACAAAAAAGTCTGAAAACTTGAGTGTAATTCCATCTGTGTTTCATATGTAACTACAGATGTATGTTAATACAGTTCTCTCATGCCTCGAAAGAGGTAAATTGTAGAAGATATTATTATTATACATATTATATTATTAACAGAAATTTGTGTTTTATTGACATTTTATTCACTGACTTTCTGTGATAATAATTATATGGAATTACTTGCATGAATGAAAATATGAAGCCACAAGATGAAAATGTACATGTTATCAACGGTTTTTCGAGTTGCAGAAACAATATAGTAGCTAATAGAGTTCCTACATTACCTTATCAAAACTTATTGGGCGGGGGCGCACATTGAAGGGCTCGCCTAGGGCGCTGAATACCCTGGCGCCGGCCCTGTATATAATGATGATTGATAGAAGTGATTTATGTAAAGGAGGACAGTATGCTATAAGTCGTCCCCTGGAGCCGTAATGTTTTAGTTTTTTAGAGTCTGTCATGAGGCACTGTGTCGAAGGTTTTAGTCAGATCAGGTAGAATTATTATTGATGTTTCTTTGGCGTTCAAACTGATATAAAGTTAATCTTATATAGCTGTTATTGCGTTGTTGGTCTTGTATGTTTTAGAAAGCCAAATTGTTGTCCGTGTATTGTGTTTTAATACAAATTTTATTATTTGATTATATATTACTCTCTCGCATAGTTTAATGATGAATGAAAGGACGGAGATGTGTCTGTAGTTTGAGAGGAGAAGCTTTATCTCATGATTTAAAATAGGGCATACTCTAGCCTTATTTATGCAGTCTGGGAAGACACCATTTTCAATGGACAAGTTAATGAGCTTTGTTGAGCTTGGGGGCAATTAAACTCGTGCATTCTTTGTAAATTCTGTTGAGGATTGGGTCCAGCGTACAATATTTTTGTCTTTTAATTGTTTTATGGTCGTTATTAAATCGCATGTCGTATTAGGATATTAGAGACGAGTTTAGCTCTCACTTGGGGAAAAATTTCAAAAATTTCGCTGAAGGTGTTTAAAATAAAGGGTGATCCAGAGAAATGGGACCCAAAAGAAACCCCTGTAACTCTTAAAGTATAAGTCCTTTTATAAAATCATACGCATCATTCGAAAGAGGATAGTTACAAGTTTGTACAGGATTGTATAGGTTTTGACAATACAAGACAAAATAAGATACAAAACAAAATAAAAGTGTTAGTTAAAACTAACCCTTCAAGATGACTGCATGGACTGTGGAACAGCTGCGTTTCATAACTGAGCAATATTATGAGCATGGAAGAAGTGTAGTTTCAGCTCAAAGATCTTTCAAGACAAATTTTCAGATGTCAAAATCACCTTCTAAGAAAGTAATCCGTCGGTGTGTCAGAAATTTTCCCTAACTGGCAGCATTGGAAAAAGAAAACCAACTGGAAGAGTGCGCACAGCAAGGATAGACGAGATCATTAACAGAACTCATGAAATTGTACAGGATAATCCTAACATAAGCATCAGACGTGCTTCTCAGCTGTTAGGAGTTGGATATGGAACAACAACACACCGTATATTCAAGCAAAATTTAATGCTCTTTCCATATAAAATTCAAACAGTGCAACAACTAAACGATGGAGATTTCGCACGAAGACGACAATTCTGTCAATGGATCCAACAGAAGGTAAATGACACCACCAATTTTCTAGCAACTTTGATTATGTCAGACGAAGCCCATTTTCACTTGAATGGAACTGTAAACAAACAAAATTGTCGTTTCTGGGCAACAGAAAATCCATTGAATACTACCAAAGTCCCGTTGCATAGTCAGCGTGTAACTGTTTGGTGTGGTCTTACTGCATCTCAGATCATAGGGCCGTACTTTTTTGAGGATTCCACCGGAAACACGGTCACTGTAAATGGTGATCGCTACGAAAAAATGTTGACCGATTTCCTTATTCCTAAATTAAGAGATCTTTGTCTAGAAAACCACTGGTTCCAAACAAGACGGAGCTACCTGCCATACCACGAGGAACTGCATGGCAGTTTTGCGTCAAACGTTTCCAGGCGAGTTAATCTCAAGATTTGGAGACGTTGAATGGCCCGCAAGGTCTCCGGATTTTTCTCCCTTAGATTATTATCTCTGGGGATATTTAAAGAGTAGGGTCTACAGAAATAACCCAACGACCTTGCAAGAATTGAAGGCCGCCATCACAAATGAGATACAGGCCATACCACCGCACACTCTTGCAAAAGTGATGCAGAACTTACAAGCGAGAACACTGGAATGCTTGGCAACTAATGGAGCACATTTGAAAGGAGTCATTTTTAAAAAATAAATATTTCATAATAAACTTGTAACTCTACTCTTTCGAATGATATATAGTTTTTATGAAAGGAATTAAATATTAAGAATATTTGGCTTTTTTTTATGGGTCCCATTTATCTGGATCACCCAGTATTTGTTGCGTTAGTAGTAGGTTCTTTATTAATTAATTAATAGCTTTTCGTGAACAGACGGTTTTGTTTGTTTTTTACTAATCGCTTTATTAATGAGGTTCTAGTATTGTTTGAGATCGTCCTTATGTTCTTCGAATTTATATATATATATTTTTTTTTAATTGGGGTTGTTTAACCTCCTTCGCAACATCTAAGGTCATATGACGGAGGAGACCTACAGCTTTACGTGGGATCCGAACCACGGTCGCTACATAATCTGGGTACGGAGGACGGTCTCCCATCCAACTACTACCCAGACCCAACGTCGCTTAACTTAGCTGATCTCCGGGAAGCGGTGTTATGACATTGGCCACGACGTAGCCCATATATATATATATATATATATATATTAGTTATCACTTGCTTTGAATATTAATGAATTAAGTTTGTTTCGATTGTAAGTGTATACTTCTTTTGTGATTAAACCTTCCTTCATATTTTTGTAAATTTTATGGTTTTGTTTAATGGCTATTTTCAGACCTGGGATCAACCAGGGGTTGATTATTCTAACAGTAGGAATGTTTTTGTTAGTAATGGGGCAAAACAAATGTTCAGTGCAAACTGGAAATAATGATATTGATAAGTATTGTTGCAAAAATGTGATATACGATATGCATTAATAGATGAGTCATCATTTCTAAGTAGAATCAAAAGATTTTTTTTTTATAATCTTAATATTATAGAAAAAACTCAGTGCGTGTAATTATTGGAATGACTACGATTACGAGTGACAAAAAAATTCATTGTCACACCAACAGTACTTAAAAGTGTTCGTAACTGTTATTATGTTATGTATGTTGAGCGAGCATTATATTAACAAAATTAGTACTGTCGTTTCAACTGTTTTTATAGGTAGCTGATATATAACAATACCTAGTGTTGTGGTTTCCTCAACTATCAAGGTTCAGCATTGCTAAAAGACCTACGTTAGGCCTTCGCGTTGGATTTGAAATAACGTACGAGAGTGAGTATCTGGGAGAATGAAAACATGTCGAGAGAAAGAAAAGAACAGTAGATAAATTTAAAAAATACAAGACAACAACTTACTCTTAATTTCAGTATATGAAAGAGAAATAACCATAAATTTAAGGAAAATTAAAGAAGCTGATTATATGAGTTGCTCATTGGTACCGTGTACAGGATTGTGCATAACCTTTTGCTAGGCGGTACAAACCAAATTAAGCAAAGATACAACAATAAATCCTATACCATTTGAAAGCTTTATTCAAACTGAATACAAAAACGTGTCAATATCTCGTATGTTTGCCACTACCCTCAATCACAGCTCTCAAACATTCTGGGTATGATTTTAGCAAACATTCAAGCGAATCTCCGTCATGTTCAAGTTCTTGAGGACAGTTTGAATGTGTTGAAAGAGAACCTCTTGAGAATATTGGTTAGGACCAAATTCCTACAGCAGCAAATCTTCCAAAGTGCTCTACTATGCTCAGATCAGGTGAATTTCCTGGCTATTGAGTCCGACCAAAGAAATCAATCCCAGAGTCTCTTAGAAGTTGTTGGGTGGCATTTGCACAGTGGCATGGGGGCACTATCATGAAGATAAACCACTTCCGAGGTGTCTATTGTATTTTGTGGGTCCGGAAGAAACGGAATAATATATTCTCTAATAATAGTCTGCCGACAATATGCACCTTCCCATGAAACGCCTCCTTCTTTGATCACCCACATCATTTTAACAGCAGTTAAACAAATTAATATCCTAATGCAACGAGACTTTTTTTGCAAAAGCTTTGCTATTTCTCATGGTTTTCAATATCTTCTAAGGAAAGTGACCACACTCTGTTCATTTTGATAATTTGTCCGACGGATAGTCCAAACGAAAATTCATCACTGGTGCCAGGTGCATGAAATCATCTTCATCCCACAGACACAGATAATTGCAAAACCAAAGTCGATTCTCAATTGGCTTTGGGATCACATAGAAAAAGCTTTAAGTCTTGCCTCGTGCAATATCGTCTAATCATTGACTGTTGACAATAACCTTCTTTCGCCTCCCCAAGATCATTTTGGCAACTTAAGCGCAGCTTCGTCGTCTTTTGAACTTTCATTCACAAAGTATTTGCTCTCTTGCGACAGTTTCTCTAGCCTGCATTCGCCAAATTTTGTAAAGCACTAGTTGTATCCCTTCTTCCAATTTCTAGTCACCCATCTTTCACTACGATTACGTTTTTCGGGCACTCATCTTCCGAGTGATGAAAGTTGCACTTGCTTCTCGATTGGCATTTGCTCGAATTCAGTCAACCACACGTTCTTCACTATCTCCAACGACACCAGCCATCGTCACCTTCAGTTATTGCTTTGAAATCACAGTGAAATTATTAATTAAAAAATATATAACACATCTACTTTGACGTTCCAGTAAAGTCTGCACCCCACTAGTAAAGGGTTAGGCACAACGCTGTATACAGAAACGTCTGATTTCTAAGTAATTAAGTGAATGGAAGAATAGAGTAAACAAGAACTCTTTCGAGACATTATTGTTTCCTTTTGTATTTGTGACCTTGACCTTGCTCGCAACACATCTTCTTGTGCTAATCCATGTGTGTGTGTGTGTGTGTGTGTGTGTGTGTGTGTGTGTGTGTGTGTGTGTGTGTGTGAAATTTCACGAATTTATGTTGAGTTAAAAAATTATGGCGTGTACCTCCATTTGATATTTGACCTTTATTTGTGACCTTGACCTTTGGTGCAGGGAACTTGCCTGGCTCAGAACACATCATCTTATGATCATCTATGTATATCTTTAATTTTATCAATTTATGGTCAGTCGTTCAAAAGTTACGACGTGGTCCTCTATTTGACCTTTGACCTTTGTTTGTGACCTTCACCTCAAAAACTCATGGGCTTATGATCATCTATATATGTATGCGGCGGTTCATCAATTTATGATGAGTTGACCTTTATTTGACCTTTGACCTCTGTGACCTTGACCTTTGATACAGAGACCTGAGTCTTGTGTGCGAAGTTTCATCAAGTTATGCAGAGCAGTTCAAAAGTTATGGCATGAACCTCCATTTGACCTTTAACTTCTATGTGACCTTGACCTTTAATGTAGGGACCTGAATCTTGTTCATAATACATTGTATTGTAATGATCTATACATGAGTGAAATTTCATCAGTTTATGTGCATGGCATGAACCTCCATTTCACATTTGACCTCTGTGACCTTCACTTTTGATGCAGGACTGTGATTTTTGTTCAAGACACAGTATCTTGTCATGATCTATGTGTGTGTGTGTGTGTGAAGTTTCATCAATTTATGTTAAGCAGTTCAAAAGTTATAGCGCGAGCATGAAAGAGTGACGAACAGACAGACGGATGGCCGAACCCGACAAGTGCAATACAGTATGGCCCTGCCAAATATTTTAGTCGGGGACATAACTACAAGGAGACACTTCGTACACCTTAGTAAACATAATATATCCATATATTGTCTGGCAAAAGTGCCTATATACAGAGACATACACAAGTGTAATGGATAAGGCAAGATAAAAAGAAAGTTAATATTAAAATAAATAAATAAATAAACAAATAAAATAATATGCAGTAAAACAAAATATTAAATTTGTCCTTACGTAATTCGTACATGTTGGTCACAATATGTGTGTGTGTGTGTGTGTGTGTGTGTGTGTGTGTGTGTGTGTGAATTTAGGGAAAGATTCGGGAAGAATGTGTTGAGAAGTACATTTGTTTTTGTTTTTTCTATCGTTATTCTTTTTTTTCTTTTAAAATTGTAAATTACCCTCTGAGAAATTTTAAAAATTCCAGTGAGGAAAAGTCGATTTGATGACCGCAACTAGAGCGAGGTCATTTAGTTTTCCCTCAGATATTCCTTGTTGAGAATTTCAAATTTTGAGCTTGTTATATAGATTTAATCTTGAAATAGAAAATTAAATTATAAAAACTTTTAATGGTTTTTGACAAATTTCATAATAATAATAATAATAATAATAATAATAAATACTTATTCTTACTTTCGAAGTAAATTTGTAACCGAAATAAAAAAGATATTAAATTTTGATAATTTCGATTATAAAGGAAATTCATTCAATGTAACTTTGTTCTCTCCTCTCACAACATGTGTGAAAAATGCGTAGATTTTTCTAATTAAATTAATTTAGGGAACAATGGACATTAAACTGTCGTTAGCAGATCAGCTTAGATAATTTAGTCTTAAATAAGATTAGAACATAGTCTGAATGGGAGAAGTTTAATTAACTGTACAACATGTGAAAGGTTCGGGGTTTCTCTCCCAGGGTGGCGTCCCTCTCCCCGATGACTCTCCGCAAATGAAAATGATCCTTTCATACCATTCATCAGTGTTGGGTTCGGGGTTTCTCACCCGGTGACCTCCATGAATAAAAATGAAGATGGAACTTACTCACTGTTTCTCTTTTAAACCATTCATTTAAAACCATTACACCATTTGTGGGTGAGTGTGTGTGTGTGTGACGATAGAAATCAGGCCGTATCCAGGATTTTCAACAGAGTGGGTGGTGAGTCTCATTCAACGGAACTCATATAGGAGAGTGTATATAGGAAAGATCCATACATAAGGAAACCATTCCTATCTTTGATATTTATGAGGTATTATTCACTCTTATTATATTAATAACCATCGTGTTTTTATAACACAAACACAATGAGTAAATTTGTTGAAATAATAAGTAAATTTTACCAGGTTATTCATGCTTACTTTACTAAGGTATACATACATAAATAATATCCTTTTAGGAAGCAGTAATAGCCAGAGACAATTTTCCTTATATTGTCAGGGGCGGTCACTCCTAACAGCTAAAAATACAGTGTACTTTCGCAGAACTCGCTGATCTGTGGAGAGGTGGCGCGCACCCTCACCTCCCCCCTGGCTACGTGCCTGGGCGTACTCTGTTTATACACCGATATTACTTCACACATCCGATGTTGCAATTTAAGGGGTAGCGTGAACCCATTCATGTCTTTTGACTAAGTAAGCTAACATTGTTTCTCGTTATAGTTATTTCAGAATTTATCTTAAGTTAAACTGTTTATAAAACACACTAATATAGATTTACAGTTATTATAAAATTATTATAAAACAACTGTGAAAAATGCTCTGTATAAATTGGTCCCCAATTAACCCACCCCTAATATCTCCAGTCTAACTATAAAGTAGATCAAGTCTAGCCTTGTAGAGGTCAGCCTAGAGATTCCGGAAATGGTCCAGAGCGGGCAGATAAATTGAGGTCCACAGTAGGATTCCTCACCAAATTAGGTTAGGGCAATCTACCTTCACCTTTGTTAAGCTATGAGGTGATGCTAGGTCTTAAGACTACAATGTAGGCCTAATTTGTCTGACCCAGCTTAATTTACAGCGTTTACTTCTAACTGGGTTAAAAACACAATTAGTCACTTACTGCTAGTTATTAGAGAGTCCCTTTTCCCCTTTTGTTTAATTGTTGAGAGCGTACTTGCTGGTGGGGATCTTTTTTCCGTTGTTTTCTCTTCTCCCTTCTCTCGTTCTGTCCTTTCGCCCCGTTCCTCGTTTTCGTTCACCTCTGTCCTCCTTTTCGCGGGGCTTTTTCCTAGCTGATATGTTTTCCTTTCGCATACATCTCTTCAAAATTGACCAAAGATTTTCAGTTGGGTTTAGATCTCGTGATTTTCAAGGTCATTCTAACATTTCAATGTCGTTTTCTTCAAAAATATTTTCCGCAACATTCGCTGTATGACATGGTACCAAATCTTGCTGAAACAACCATTTTCTGCGTCCAAACCAGTTTTTGACGAGAGGCAATAATTTTTCTCCCAACACTGGTATATATTTTTTGGCTATTCATCAATTCACACACGAGAAACAGATCTCTTCCATGTATTCCAAAGCAGGACCAAATCATAACCTTCTCAGGATGCTTTGTGGTGCAAGACAGGTGAATAGTTACCAGAAAATGAGACTCATCGCGAAATATTATCTGAGAAAAATTAACTAAAATTCTAACATGTCCCAAGAAAACGTAAAAACAACAGCCCAGATAATGAGCGCCACACCTGTAAACATGCAAGACTATTCATAGCTGTAATATTTTTAATTTGTAAAGTGGGTGCCTAATATCTTATAACAGCAGAGTTGGTACATAACGTTAAATATATTCTTTTGAGGTGTTTAAATTTTCTGGATCGTTCCTGAAAATGAACTACAAACTTCGCATGACTTTTCTCTAAAAAAGAAGTGTACACCCCCGACACCTTAGTTTTCAGTCATCTTCGTGAAGTCTTTGTACTTCCGGGCCAATTGCAAACTCTTCGCAGGTATCTTTGATGTTAACAACCATTTTTAGATGATCAAATGCAGTACATGACACGTCCCTTAAACTTTCTTCTTTCTACTGTTGCAAAATTTTCACCCCACAGCTTTCCAACTCTATTTGAATGTTCATAATGTCTTCCTTGGACCTTTCTAACGAATTCTTAGAAGTTTTGGGTTGTCTCTTGCAGTAGCTCTACTCTTTCTCCCAACTTTCTCACGCATCCTGTTCACGACAGTGTCACTGCAATTCTATTGCTGTATGATTGGATGAACAGCTGACTTTGATATATTTAGGTCACTAGATATCTGCCGAATGGATTTGGGAGTATGTTTATGCAAAACAATCATCTTATACATTAGCGGATCCAGTGGAGGCCAAAGGGGCCACAGCACCCCCAAAGCTGATAAAGGTAGGGCTAACACCACTTTTGACCCCCCCCTCAAAGGCCACTTAAAATACTTTTTCTTACCCTTTCCCTTTTTCTTCATGTTACCTATACAAGTGCTCTATACAGGGTGCTTCAAAAAATTTAACACTTAGTATGGGGGTGCTTCAAAAATATATTTCAATACGGTGTATTTATTATTATTAAAATTTATTAATATTATTATTAAAAACACTATTATTAAAAAACAAGCAAATAAACACAAATACTTACTATAAGTGGTAAGCAATGACATATTAGCACCATAAAGTGGTGACATTTTTATGAAGCACCCTGTATATCTACCTGCTTTTTTTCTATTTACCCGAAATCCGTATATTGGTCACTTACTTGTGTTTGCGTGGATATCTTTATGTCCCAATATTTTAGAACATTTCTTGTAAATCTTGTGATTTTCAACTTTTTTAAGATGGACTAGTGATACTCGGTAATTTGACTTGGCAATTCTGACCCGAAATACTGCTGACTAATTTCACTGTGTCCAGTCAGATTTGTCCCTAATCGACTCGTCTTTGGCATTATGATAAGGTCATTACGAACGTACATGACTTACTTTAAACTTTCACTTTAATATAAGTTTCTATGCATAAAGATGAAATGCCAGTTTCATACTCCGTGTATTGACTTCTGTTCAGGGAAATGTTGCACACCCAGCCGACCTGCTGCGGCCACTACCGTCCAAGTTAGCCGTGGCGTCAAGTAATGCACCAGTGATCCAAGCTGGCGGCCTGCACAAATGTTATGCCCAGCCTAATATGTAAAACTTAATTTTAAAATTTCTTGAGTCGGACCCTTCCTTACAAAAATCCTGGTTGTTCCTTTGTATAACAAGTCTAAATTAAACTCAATATCGAAGGTCGTAAGGCAATAACGTTAACAGAGGATGACAAAACAGAAAAATTATGAATATTAAATGGATGATTACAATTAACAGAATGATTACGTATAGCTGAGAATTCTGGACTAGACACAGGTCGACCAACCCTATGAGAGAGACGCCTATGCTTATCAACCCTCTACTTCAATTGTCGGCATGTTTGAACTACGTAGCGAGCATTGAAACTCGCACACGAAAACAAATAAACAATAGAGGATCTCAAAAAAACGGGGAGTCTCTCTTTATGGTTAAAAAAGGTGAAAAGGAGGACATTATTCAAACTAAGAAAAACAAATTGAGGATCACCCGAAGATCAGGGCTCCCAGCCTTCTTTAGTTAGCTTTATAAGTAGGCTGACCATATTTCCTTGAGACAAAAACGGGACATTGGGATGGCAAAAAAGGGACGGGGGTTATGTAATATTCTGTATTCATGAAAAAGTAAGTACATAAACATATTGAGCTTACAATTATTCTTCAGTAACAGAACCCATACAGAACCCATAAAAAAAACGGTACTGTCCCGTTCAAAACGGTACGTATGGTCAGCCTATTTATAAGGCTAACTAACGAAAACATCAAGAACTAACCTAACCAATCGTCAAGGGCGTACAGTTGACCTAACGATTGGTTTGGTTAGGTCGTGATATTTCCGTTAGTTAGCCTTTTAAGCTAACTAAAGAAGGCTGGGGGCCCTGATCTTCAGGTGATCCCAAATTGACAGTAAGGAAAAGATCTATTAAGTAAATTCTCAACCATAATAACTAATTTAGAAGAACCAAAAAATGGAAACTTAACATAAACCGTAAGCTTAGGGACCGTAGGTGACAAGTGCTTTGGTTGATAAACATCATTCAAAAAATCATGAATACACTTATAAATCAAATTCGATGAATAAAGATTAAAAACAAAAAATATTTAAAATATTCCACCTCCCCATGAAATAACAACCAATCAGAAGAGATTCTAAAAATTCGATTAATTCTACATTTTAAACTAGCAATTTTAAAATTAAGAGGAATTGAACTAAAATAACTGGTACAAAGCAGAGCAGTGGTTCTCTTTCGATAAAATGAAGTAATAAACGAGGACGTATCACGAGTGACTAAAACGTCCAAAAATGGCAGTTTATCATTCGTCTCGGTTTCCATTGTAAATCTAATATTCTGATGAGAGTTCATGTACTCAAGAAACGAAGGAGCATGATCTTTTGTGTCTGAACAATATAAAACAATTATCCACATAACGTTTGTAACCAACAGGACGAAATTGTAAGGGACAATCATTAAACCAAATCTGTTTATAATGGCATAAGAAACTCTTTGCAAAAGATGCACCCAAGGGAGAACCTATAGCCATAACTGCATGCTTTTTTCTTTTAAGCAGAGCACGCAGTACAAGACTTTCGACGTATTCTCATTCCTTTACTGTCCAACTCTCTAACGAAAGGGTTATTTTCTAACGAAAGGGTTATTTTCAATCTTTCATCTACTCAACCGGTCAACTCTGGAACAATCTTCCTCAATCCATCTTTCCCCCTGTCTATGACCTCCAATCTTTCGAACGCAGTGTTCAGGCATCTCAAAATCCCTGGACCTTGCTTTTGGCTCCTTCCTGCATAAAAAAAAGGAGGTAATGTAAATGTCAAATACTCAAGGTTTTACTTTTTCATGATGGAAGCCCAACGTTCGCAACGGGTCACGAACAAAATGACCTCAAAATATAGCTTTCCTCATCAACTATCTGGTAAGCAGATAGGACTCAGCTTTGGTACATGATCTAGGATTTAAAGCTAACCTAGACAACGATATTTAGAACCTCAGTATAAGCAAGAGACTCGTTGTATTTACGTCGGATTGAATTCACAAAAAAGAAAAAGGGTGAATATTGTACTTTTAGCCAAAATCCAAAACTTAAACCCAAACCAGCAACAATGAGCGTCCACTTTCTAGGCATTTACACGTCTGTTTAATGTGATACAATTCAGAATGTTCCCTGATACAACTTTTACGAAATACACAGACCTAATATGCATGGATCAAGGAACTCTTTTGGGATAATTAAATCTGCTAAAGCTTTTTTTTTCATGATGGTGAGGGAACTATATTTTGGGGCCTCTTTGTTAGTGACCCCTTGCTTTGTTAGTGCCCCTTCCATCATGGAAAAGAAAGACTTCAGTATTTGCCATTTACCATTACTTATTTGGACTATAGTGGATTTAATTATCCCAGAAGGGTTCCTTGTTCCATGAAATTGGGTCTGTATTCCGCAAAAGTTATCTCAGGGGACCATTCTGAGCTGTATATTATATATATATATATATATATTATATATATATATATATATATATACAGGGCGTCCCAAAAAAATGTATACACACTTTAAATACTTATAAAGGCAGTGTTTATTAAAATACATTTCATTTTCAAAATGTAATAGAATCTACAGACATTATTTAATTGTTTTGTCAACGCCTGTTTTCAAACTGACGTCCGTTCTGGTCCAGGCACTGCTGATAACGCGAAGCAATGGAATCGCAAACATCACGAAACATTTCGTTTGGTATTTGTGTGCATTCTCGTTCAATGCTGCTCTCAATTCAGCGACTGTTGCAGGTTTTATAGCGTAGACTTTGTCTTTTAAGTATCCCCATAAAAAAAAGTCTAGTGGTGTGAGGTCTGGTGAACGCGGAGGGTATTCTACGAAACCCCTTCGTCCAATCCACATCCACATCGTGCCAAGTACCACTCGCAATACTCCACTCTTCGGTCCGGATCATCTTCATTAATAGCATGGACTAATCTTGGAATGTAACTTTTCCATTGACAGCGCTTCAAAATGCGTTGGACAGACGATTCTGAAATTCCTACCTCACGACTCGCTTGCCGCACAGATTTTCTTGGACTTTGGTGATACGTTTCCAGTACTCTTTCTTGCTTTGTGGGGCTTGTCGATGTCCGTGGTCTTCCGGAACGCTTCTTGTGGACATTCTGAACAGTTCCATCGGCTTCAAACTTATCTCTAATTCGAGTGATGGTAAGTCGCGTTGGTGGATCTGTTTGAAACTCCCTCCTAAACTGTCTTTGCACTTCAACTGCGTTTTCACACTTCCAGTAGCATTTTAGAATGAATTTCCTTTGTTCAAAGCTTAGTCTGACTGCCATTATTAATTCTAATGGGTTTAACTTGGAAAGAAAAACATCAATTGAGCTATCAGCTGTTAAAGTGTGTATACATTTTTTTGGGACGCCCTGTATATATATATAATATGTGTGTGTGTGTGTGTTTGTTTTATATTCTTTGTTCGTATAACCCCCAGCCAAATAATGCTGACGGAGTCATATATACCGACCGATCAATACTTTGTAACAAGAATAATTTATTGATTACTAAATATATACAGTATTGATGATAACTGAAGCTTATACATGTACCTTCTATACTTGAAGGCAGCTGTGCACGAATGCTGTGACGTAATACAACAGTTTTACCTGTAGAATTGGTACTTACACTGTAAACGAAAAAGCGACATATTGGCCTTACGTTTGTAACATAACTGTGACAAAATTTATTTATGCAAATGTGCCCTGGAAAGGCAACGAAAGGTAATGCAACAAAATTTAGAGTCAATATGTGCCACATACAACACTAATTTCTCACAATATGAATGACAATTATCCTCCTTTACTTGGCGTGATATATAGTACTGTGTATACATACATACATACATACATACATACATAGGGTGTCCCATAAGTCCGGCATCATAGGAGAAATTCATATTTTTCTATTTCTACAAACCATAATTCATATTTTTCTCTTTCTACAGGCCATAATGTCTGTGAGCAAGGAAGAACGAATCCAGATAATTCTACTCATAGGAAATCGGAGTCAGAGAGAGGCTGCTGCTGAATTTAACAGACTGCATCCAGACCGCGAGCCAATAACACAATAGCAGACTTGTTGCAAAGTTTAAGGAAACAAGATCCATAGAAGATAAACCACGCAGTGGACCTTCAAGGAGGTCCACTGACGATGATACAGCGACTGCTATCCTGGCTCATTTTAACAGAAGTCCCAATAAGTCTCTTCGGCGATTGTCCGCCGAGACAGGAGTGTCGAAAAGTAGCATCCATCGCATTCTTCAGGCTCACAAATGGCATCCATATAAACTTCAGATCCGACAGAAATTAGGCGAAGATGATCCCGACCTGCGGATGGAATTTTGTGAATGGGCTACGGAACAATATGCTCGGGATGCCAATTTCCCGTCCACCATTCTGTTCAGTGACGAGGCTGTTTTTTATGGAAATGGTGAGGTAAATCGACAGAACACCCGCCACTGGTCTCAAAACAACCCTCACTGGTATATCTCTTCAAAGGAACAAGGTGCATCTCGGGTGATGGTATGGTGTGGCATTTAGAAGGATCGCATCATAGGCCCCCTCTTTTTCGATGAACATGTCACTTGAGGCACCTACCTACGTATGCTCAAGGAAGAAGCATTTCCCAGTGTCTTGAACGAAGAAGGAAATTTCCCAACATGGTTCCAGCAAGACGGCGCTCCTGCACATTACAGCACCCAAGTAAGGAAATACCTCTACCAACAATTCCCTGGTCATTCGATAGGACGTCGAGGGCCTGTGGAATGGCCAGCAAGAAGCCCGGATCTCACGCCACTAGGATTTTATCTCTGGGGCCACTTGAAAGCGCTGGTATACACAGAGAAAATTAGGAGTGTTGAACATTTGCGGCAGCGCATTATTGGGGCATGAAACACCATTACTCCTGACATCATTCACCGTGTGCTTGCTGACTGGGTATCACGTCTGAATTTGTGTATTGAAAACAATGACGGACATATTGAGCACGTTCTGTAATTAAAGCTTTTGTTTTGCCTTTTTCTATTATTTTTCCTATGTGCCGGACTTATGGGACACCCTGTGTATATATATATATACACACACACCTTTGGTTAGCTTCAGCCCGAATTGTTCATTCTGACGAAGATCAAGCTTTTCACTCCACCTTAGACCGACAGTTTAACGTGAAATCCGAACCACGCCCACCATCAGCCCAGCGTCTTAACCACTAGGCACCCTGGTACCCATTTATCTACCAACCACTTCTTTATTGTGTGGAAGGATGAACAGCTGGGTTTTGCTGCGCGCCGGCTGCCGTCACCGGGTCTCGAACCGGGTCCGATGGATTTGCAGTCAGCGACGTTAACCACTACACCACCGAGGCGCATATATATATATATATATATATATATATGCATATACAGTGCTTAATTTGTGACGGAACGCTCCGGAACGCCGTTCCGGTACTTTAATTTTAAAACCTATTAAAAAAAAGGTTTTTATTTTAATAAAAGGTCAGCAACGTAATTTCGTAATTTAAAATCCAACGAAATACAGACAGTAGAAAGCGAAAACTAGTCGATCAAGCAGAAAGAAGTTTGGTGTGTGTGGAAATTAATGTGATTATTCTATCAACTTGCTATATATAGCAATAGCATGTAAGTAAAGCAATTATATTTTGTTTCAAATACATATATTTTGTTTCACTTAGATGAAATAACATTTCACTTAGATGTTGCAATCACAGTCTAACTTTTTCTTTAAAATGATACTGTATTCGAAGAACTTTCATTTGCATGTTGCGCAGTTTTCGCAGAAAAAGCGCTTAAAATGCGTTGGCCCGCTGGGGGAGCTTACAGCGCTCCCTCAGGCCCCCTAACTGTGAGGGCTTCACCTGCGTTCCACTTCTTTTTCATTTACAAATTAAGCACTGTGTGTGTATATATATATATATATAATATATAATATATATAGTGGTATATACTGTATATAAGAAGTATAATTCATATATATTGTAATTCTATAATTAAAGCTTACAAAATCTAAATTTCTTTTTCTCTTACACACACCACACAACACACACACACAGTAAATTTGTGTGTAGAACTTCTTGATTACAATGATAATTTTAACAAGCAACATAATGTTGGACTGTTGATATTTATATACAGTATATTCTATTTAATTTGGCTTTAAGCTTAGGCACCGCTGGCACTCTCAGAGTATTTAAAGGTTAAATATATATTATTTCATAGGTAAGTGAAACATACCAAATATCTAAGCATAAAATCTAAATCAATTTAGTATAGAGAGATGAACTGATACCACATGTGAGAAGTGAACTTAGTAATGCAGTATATATTAAATCTTAAAAGGACATAACTACAAATATTATACAACTATACTAACAAAGAATTGATTGTAAAAATAGGGACTTTATATATATATATATATATCGTAAAGAACGACGCTGTATAGGAGATATTCCGCGCAAGACGAGAAAGAGAAAACAACAATGAAAAAATGAAGTACCACCTGGGAATCGAACCCGGGATCTTCCGATTGCCGGTCAGACGCGATAACCATACACCATGGACTTCACTCTTCCAAATGCCGTAATACCTCTACATACTCGCAGAAACCATTGGTTTCTGCGAGTATGTAGAGGTATTACGGCATTTGGAAGAGTGAAGTCCATGGTGTAGTGGTTATCGCGTCTGACCGGCAATCGGAAGATCCCGGGTTCGATTCCCAGGTGGTACTTCATTTTTTCATTTGTTGTTTTTCTCTTTCTGCGCGGAATATCTCCTATACAAGCGTCGTTCTTTACGTTATTTATACTGCGTGTTCTTTGCAGTTGAATGTATATTATATATATATATATGATAACTCAGAATAGTTCCCCGAGAAACATTTATGTTACACACAGACCATGCATGGAACAAAGAACTCTTCTGGGAAATTAAATCCACTATAGTTCGAATAAGTAATGGTAAATGACAAATAGTATAGTTTTTCTTTTTCATGATGGAAGGCCCAGCGTGGGCAACGGGTTACTCGCAAAAAGGCCCCAAAATATAGTTTCCCTCACCAGCTATCTGCCAAACAGAGAGGATCCAGCTTTGGGACAAGATCTAGGTTTTTACAGCTGCACCTGAATTTAGTAGGCTAGGTGCAGCTGTAAACCCTAGACCCTAGTAAGCTAGGTGTAGCTGTAAACCCTAGATCCTGTCCCAAAACTGGATCCTATATATATTATATATATATTATATATATATATATATATGTGTGTGTGTGTGCGTGTCTCATATATACCGACCGATCAATACTTTTGTAACAAGAATAATTTATTGATTACTAAATATGTACAGTATTGATGATAACTGAAGCTTATACATGTACCTTCTATACTTGAAGGCAGATGTGCATGAGTGCTGTGACATACAACAGTTTTACCTGTAGAATTGGTACTTGCACTGTAAACGAAGAAGCGACATATCGAGTGACCCGTTGCCCACGTCGAGCCAACATCATGAAAAAGAAAACTATAGTATTTGTCATTTACCAGTACTTATTCGAACTATAGTGGACTTAATTTCCCAGAAGAGTTCCTTGTTCCAGATCGAAACCCCTGTGACTTTTATCTGTGAGGTTATTTAAAAGATAGTGTTTTTAACAGAATCCACACACAATAGAAGAACTGAAAGCATCAACTGAACAAGAAATTTTTCAGATTTCAACAAACACTTGTCCAGAGTATTGGAAAACTTTGTTCGTGTGTAAAGAGTTAATAAACTCAGAGGACATCACACACAGCATGTTTTGCACTAGGAGTGTCGTAAATTTCTTACGACAATTTCTTAAAAATTATAATAGAATCAGGCCCGTAGCCAGGGAGGGGTCGGGGGGTCGTTCGACCGCCCACCCTTGGCAGGAAAGGTCCACTTTTGTAACCATAGTTATAACTTATGATGTGATATTATAATATATAACATCATTTAGTAAATAAACACTTGCATTTTTTTATGAAACTTCATAACTACTCTAAACTATAGAATACCTCAAAATTCGTCGTTTCGAATTTCCTCGTTTCGCAGATTCGTCGTCAATCTTTTACTACCTATAGTTTCGCAATCCGTCGTCCATATTCGCAGATTCGTCGTTTTTTGAAAAAATGTGAAAAAACCGATCGAAATTGACGAAATTCAACTGTTTATCAACGCAATACAGGGTGTCCCAGAATTAACTATCTATTTCAATGAAATCGGACAAATTTTTTAAAAACACACTTTTATTTATGTTTATCATGTTTTAATATGTGTTAAAAATGTCATAAATTTCTAATTTTTTTCATAATTTTATTTTCATAATTTTTTCATTATCTGGTCCATTGAAAGACCGTCTGAAGTCATAGAATGGCAAAGAGACTCTCCTAAAGTTAACGTGTGGCTTGGAATGACCAAATCCAAATTTATGGCCCATTCTTCTTGCGAAAGCAACTGTAACAGGTACCGTCTACCTTGATATGCTTCACAGTTTCTCGAACCACAGCTTCTTGATGATGGCATTCTTGATAATGTTGTGTTTCAACAAGATGGAGCACCATAAATTTTGGATTTGGTCATTCCAAGCCACACGTTAACTTTTGGAGAGTCTCTTTGCCATTCTATGACTTCAGACGGTCTTTCATTGGACCAGATAATGAAAAAATTATGAAAATAAAATTATGAAAAAAATTTAGAAATTTATACATTTTTAACACATATTAAACATGATAAACATAAATAAAAGTGTGTTTTTAAAAAATTTGTCCGATTTCATTGAAATAGATAGTTAATTCTGGGACACCCTGTATATTATTATATTTGGCCGAAAAACGAGTAGAATTTGATTAAATTAATCTGTTTAATAACATAATATATTAATATATTTTGAAGAGAAACGAAATAAATCGATTAAATAAACTCTTTAACAACATAATAAAATATTTTGCTAAACAAGAGAAATCAATGATATTAAACCGTGTACCAACGCAGTATATACACCTATACGTAATATATTTTTCTGAGAAACGAAATAAATTGATTAAATTAACTTGTCAATTAACTTGTTTTCTGTGTCACGAATTAAAATGTTTTCTCATTGAAACATGTTATAATCTACCTCGAATTTCGTTGTTTCGTATTTCGTCGTGTTATTCCGGAACGAATTAACGACGAATTTCGAGGTATCCCTGTACTCTAAATTTAACTACTCTAAATCCCCTCCACAGTGACTGGGTCGTTGCACCAAAAGGTCCGCCTTTCTACAACTTCGACCATCCCCATGGGAAGTCCTGGCTACGGCATTGAGTATACGCGTGTTTATGCATGTTCAAACAGTCTCTATCTTTCCAAAAGCGAGCTGACGTCACAGAAACCAGCTGTTCTCCAAGTATTCGAATTTTTGTAAAAGACAAGCCCCTATTCAGAGGAAATATAGTGTTATCCGCGTTGGGACTCCATCATGAAAAAGAAAAACTTTTGTATGTGCCATCTACTATTAATTATTACTACTATTACTTATTACTTACTTTGATCTCCCATAAATGTTCCTTGTTCCATGCACACTGTGTATAACATATATATATATATATATATATATATATATATATATATATATATATATATATATATAAAGGTCGCTCCTTAGGAGTCCAATTCGTAGGTAAAATCAAAGTGAAGAACATTCCTATTTAGTCTTCATAACCGACGTTTCGGGCTGAGCTCCCTCTTTCAAGGCTGCAAATGAGTATAAGAAAATAAAAATATTTTAACACTACACGTGTTAATATATAATTGGTCTGCTGTTCTTTATCTTTTTTCTTTATCTTTATCGTTTTCCCGCGCTGTTCTTCAAATTATTTTTAAAATGGATGAATGCACATTCTACAATATTCCTTTCAATTACAGTATATCTGTAGTTTTAACGAGCGCTTTACAACTGTCCCACTTGATACTATGATTACATCTATACATATGGTTAAACAATGCATTAGAATTATTTGGTGTTCTACACGCATATTTATGCTGTTTTACCCTAATATCTAACGTTTTACCCCTTTGGCCTATATATACTGAGTCACATTATGTATATCCGACCGAATACACACAACCAACCACATTATCCGGGCTATACTTTATTAGGTGTGATTTAACAGTATTATTATACTTAAAGACTACATTAAGAACCAATTCAATTTCCTTAGGAAGTATTATAGTGAAAAAGTCATCCCAAAATCCCTGCTTGGAAAACGATACCGTATGATGGACGATACACTGTTTGGTGACACCGAAAGAATTATTTTAAAGAAACATATTAATGAAATGAAAATGAAAAGGTTTATTGGCAGACTATAGTCCATATGACAAATATTATTAATACAATGAGAGTTCATATACTAAGGATAGAAATATATACAATTGATTAGAAATAATACTGTAATGTCGAAGTTAAGTGGAGCTACAGACAGACGTTTTCGTACCAAGAAGTCCATAGCTTAGAGGATAAATGGCAGGACTCATGGATAGCTTGGATAATCGGGTTGGTTGATTTTTTAATTCTTTGCATTAGACTGTATTGAGCACGTCTTGTTACCTCTGGGAAGCTCGGGACATTGCGGGTGGCAAACATTTGCGAAGCTGAGCGTCTCGGGGTAATTTATGTAAGAGTCTAAAAGACCTGTTGTACAGCAAATTTAGAGTTCTGCCAGAACCTTTTTTATAATTCACCCAGAGTTGCTGTCCGTATATATTACTGCAGAAAGTACGAAAGAGAGTCTCTTTAGCTTCACTTGTACAGAACCGAAAGTTCCTTATGGTCATATTCGCTTTAGCACACAGGCTTCGAGATTGTTTTCTTATATCCGAGTCATCACTCAAGGAGCTGGTAATAGTTTGACCCAAATACTTAAACTCTTGTACTCCCTCAGTTACTTCACCATTCATTTTAAACCTTATATCAGCTGGCTGATTACAGCTTTTAGGATGAAATTGCATAACCTTAGTTTTTGTAACCTTAAAAAGAATATCATGTTTCTGCGAATACACTTCGCAGACTTTTAGTAGCCGATCCAGAACTTTAACAGAGGGACTTATTAACACCATACCATCGGCATAAACTAAGTTATTTATCCTTCTGTTATCTATACAACATCCCACTGTTGTCTCATTAAGTGAAGCAATTAATCCGTCGATATACACATTAAACAGCATAGGGGAGAGCAAGGAGCCTTGTCTCACCCCGCAAGAGGAGCCAAAACACTCGGACAGTACATTGCCCCACCTAACAGTGAAAGATTGGTGGGAATACCAAAATTTCAATAAATTTAATATGTACATGGGAACCTTCCTGTCTTCTAGTTTTGCAAATAAAATATTGTGGTTCACCCTATCATATGCCTTACTTATATCTAGGAAACAGCTATAAATAGTTGAATTACTGTCAATGTACAGTATTTAGATATTGTTTCTTTAAGTACATAAATACACAGGTCAGTTGAGTGATACCTTTTAAAGCCAAACTGATTAGATGTCCATAGGAAATCATTTAATCGGAGTAACAAGAGTTTTTCTAGTAGTTTCGAGAAGCAGGAAGCGACAGCAATAGGCCTGTAATTATTGCTGGACAGAATGTCTCCGTATTATTTTTGATCAGGGGCAAGATATATACCCTCATGAACTCTGCAGGGATATAGCTATGAGCAAGCATGGCTGATAGGAGCAATGATATATGCAGACATACTACGTCATTGGCATATTTTAAGTGCTCATTCGATAAGTCATCTACCCCCGACACAGAACCAGTTTTTAACTCTTTAATTAACCTCTTTACTTCAGAAAATGATAAAGTATTTTCCCTTGTTCCTCCTACAATCGTTTCGCTGCAATCTATCTTAAGAGTATCCCTACTCACACTGTTAAGAATGTTAGAGTAGTGGTTTTTCCACAGCTTTGCAATTTCATCCTCCCCCGACACCCCATCGATTGTCGGAGGGAGGACATTTTTGACACCCGTTTGATTCTTAAATTTCCAAAAAATTTTATTATCGTTATTTATGCGAGCTTCACAGGCTTTTGATGCTCGAATAGACTCTTCTTCCTGTTTATATCGCCTTATGGCCACCTTATACTGACCCCGACTTCTACACATATTCAAGTATACTGGTCCTAATCTGGGTCTACCATGAAAGCACCCCAAATTATAGGCGTCTTTCGATTCCCTCTTCAGGGGTGCAATAAAATCATTCCATCCAGGAATAATCTTAGTATGATTGTTGTATGATTTAATCAGGGGGCTTCCTGCTTCTGTTAACAGGGATATTATCTTACTATAATACCTCTCTATGAGTTTACAGTGGGAATCATTTGAGCAAACATTATTACAGGCAAGGTGAAAAATTTCTAAATTATTAAAAAGGTGACTTGTTCTATCTTTGTATTCTATTATCTGCTGCATCGTAACATTGGACCAATCGACGCGATTATTCTTACCTACTGAGTTCTTGTTAATTCGTGTTGCGCATAAATTGGTAACGTTAATTGATATTTCTAATGGTCTATGATCAGAAAGAAGGAAATCATGCAGAATATGAACTCGAACAATTCGATCCTTTAGATTATTACTAGTAAGACAATGAACAATCCACCTGGTGGTACCACTCATATCACTAACGTATGAAAAATTACCACTGGCTACCCCTAATACATCTACATCACTTATACTTAAATTGGCCGCCTCGCACATATTACCCAATTCTACAAAGAATTCCGAGTTCACATGTGCGTTAAGTCCCCCATTATTATACAGTGAGAATATTTGGGGTTATCTGATGACGACTTAATTTTGTACAGCAAATCAATGTATTCATCTAGATTACTGCCGTTGTTATATGGTCAATAGCAGTTTACAATTAATATGCAATCATTGTTCACTTGTAATTCAATGCCTAACAACCTTACATTATCGCTTGTTAAAAATTGTGTTTTGACAAATTTTTCCTTATTAAGAAAGCGACACCACCAAAAAGCCTACCGTACATTAACCCTTTCATACCTGATTTTCGTTTACTTTTCATGCCACAAAAAAACACTTGTGTTATATATCCTGAATGACTAAAATCTCATAAAATTTGATGGTCTCATTTGCGCCCATACAGCATGAAAGGGTTAATTCATCTGACAAGTCTACTGCTGATGACGCATGGTACATAAAGCCATCATGGATGGTAGAGAGAAATTTTAGCTCTTGCTTAGGTAGCCAGTGCTCCTGCAGGAGTATCAAATCTGCATTGTCGCAGATGTTATGGACATCTACAGTTGACCTTACATTATATGAGACTATTTTCAACAAGTTATCCGCCATGACTGATAGAGAATTTATTATTAGTAAGATTATTATTATTTCACACAGTACAACTTTCAGGCATTACCGTTAGGGCGCCTATTATTATTATTTTGCCTGTTATCAAATCTCCTGGAAAAGTGAATAAACTCCTTAACAATAATACCGTCTGGCCATTGACTCATATTATACGGGTTGAAATGTGCATTTACACCTTTAATTATTACTTTAAATGAGTTATAATACGGAGATTTCGTGTTCAGTTTATTAACTATCAATATACTGTGTTCACCAATGACTTCTTCCATCATGTGTCGAATATCGTTTGCCTCGTTCGAAAGCTGAATTCGCGACACAGAGGGTGAGATTCCCCATCGGTGGCCTCGCCGCGGAGACCGGTTGAGGAAACCTTCGGGAAGGGCGCCTGTTAACAGTTACCTACCCGTCGTCCTCCTCCCTCGATCTCTCTGAGGCAGGGTTCGCCTGCCTGGGGGATGGGTGGCACAACCTTTGGGGGATAGGAGGCCCCTCCCTTACTCTGTGGCTTGGTGAGGGTCTGTTAGCGGGGTTTATAACCTGACGGCCGCGCGTGCCACCCCCTCCTTCGGTGGGAGGAGGGGGGGCAACTGCGCACCGAGCGAGGCGTAATCGAACACCTCTCCTCTGCAGTGGGAGGCAGGGAAGAGGGAAATGATGCCTCGTCTCTCGGCATTGGACCGTCCCTGTTCCTCATTGTGAAATCGGGAGCAGGGGTCCTTTCCTGAACGGGAAGGGGGTTCACCGCTACCCCTGCATGCTGCGTTTCCACCCCACCTTCAGGGGGGAAGTTGGAGGCGGGGATTTTGTTTCCCTCGCTGCCCGACGCGCTTCTTGGAGATCTGGCTTGCTGAACTACTTCCGAGTAACTGGGCTTTGGGAGGAGCCTCTCTTTCAACGCATCTAACTCTGACCCGAATTGTTCTAGCGAAATCACGTTTTTCTGATTTGACACCACGTGTTGGTGTTTCACAGTTCAACTATCGACTTTTGTACCTCATTATACTGTTTGATGAGCACCGAGACGTCTACGTTACCCATAGAGATTACCAGAATTCTATGGAAGTTAGTAACGTAAAAGGTAATATTGTTGTCATTATCCCAGAGGGTCGACACTTTAATTATAATGTCTTTCAGGGTATTCTCGTTTCTAGAATTACCTCCACGAGTTGGGAGTGTAGCAATGAACAAGGTGTTTAATTGTACCCTCGCATGTTCTATTTCTTCTGAATCATTAAAATCATGACGCTTGCGGGGGAGCGTAACTGGTGGGGGTGGGGGGTTGAACGCCGAAAAGGGTCCCACTTCTCGTCCCTTTAAATCATGCTCTGGATACCAACGGTTCGATGCTCAGGCATCTTTTCACATTAATTATGTAACTAATACTAACTGACACAAAAAGTATACACGCAGATTCGCAGTGTACAGTATATGGTGGGGGTAGGCGGGGGAACGGGATGGGGATGCTAAAAGGAGTGCCCACTCCTTGTCCCTTTAAATTATGTAAGCTGTAAGTTTGTAAATATATCTAAAGTAATATAACCTATTTATTTGCTTGGTCTTTCATTTAATATTTCAGAGCCTTTACCTGGCCTTTTGAAAATATTTTGAACAGTTTATGTAGTTAAAATTCACTCGTTCATTCGTTCGTAATTTTAAAGGGCTCACTCGCTCAAGGTCACTGTTTCATACCTCATAGGTCCAAGAAGGTAGTGCCGGATGTCGCTAGAAAATTGAGGATATATTATATGTATTATTATTAATTAAGTATTGTGGACCATCTAATAAGATTGTAACTGGGTAATCTTGGCACATTTACAATTTTTTTTGTATAGGTAACACACCGGTTCACTGACTTTAAACCCTGTTAATTTGATAGTAAGACGGGGCACAAAACTGACAAGCGTCACTGACACCCGCATCGAAGTGAAGAACGCCTTCAGAGAGACGGAAGTAAGAAAAGAATTTTTTTTTTTTTCCACCGTTCCTCTTGCTTGGAGAAGTCCACTTTTGGACGATATTTAGAACTTACGTAGAAGATGCAGAAAATCAGAACAGAAAATTAAATAATAGACTGGACGATTTAATTCGTAATAGCAAAGCTGGGCACAAACCGTTAATCCGTTAATCGTTAACTAACGAAGTTAACTTTTTCGTTAACGATTTAACTTTTAAGTTAACTTTGAAAAACTTTGAAAATCATTATCGATTATCGGACTAATTAACTTCCGTTACATTTAACTTCCGTTAACTCAAGTCCGTTAACCCAAAAAATTCATAAATAAACGTTTAAAAGTTTCTATTATTTTCAGTGCTGAGCAGGTGCGCAATTAATCCGCCACTGTTAATAGTTATTTATGGCATTGGTTTGAGCAAAACATGGTCGACTGTAAAATCAGGCGGAAAGATTTGCCATTTGAGTTGAATGTTTCAACTTCTTTCAAGAAATATCACGAGCATTTTAAGGCACTTTCAATAATATATGTAACAATTACAACAAATAACTACATTCGTTTCATTTGCAGTCTGCCTCTTGCGCAACATGTTTGTGCTAGTGAATATTTAAAAATAATCGTTGTCAAGTAAGTCATGTATATTTATAATATGTCTCTGAGTACCTTATTAGTAGTCTCCTTGATACATTTCAAGAACCATAAAACTGATCAGGTAAGATTTCAATTCTCATGTCACTTTGATGACAAATTAAGTCAATTGATGTCTTACAATGGGAGCGTTTTCACCTTAACCCTTTATGTCCTGGCGGTACTTCTAGGTACCACTTGGTCAAGACCTGGCTGGAGACCAACTCCAAGAACTTGCTGACAGATGCTGCCTTCTTGGGTGAGCAAGTGTTGGTGGACTTGTTCATCAAGTTCAACACAGCCATCCCCTCCAGTGCTGCAGTGGAGCGTTTGTTCTATATGGGCAAGGACATCCTGAGGGCCAAGAGATCATCCCTGTCTGATGAAAACTTTGATATGCTAATTTTCATGAAGGGCAACAATTTAGGGTGACAATAAAAATCGAAAGTTGGAGTTTTTTATTGGCCATTTGTTCAATGCTGCTACTACATGAGAAAACAATGTACTGTAAATATTAGGTCATTCAGATAATATTTAAGGGTGTCTCAAGTGAGGTAAATAATTCTCCTTATAACAAAAATTAATTATTCATTACCTAGTAGAAATAAATTAATATTTTTTCTAATTAATGTAAATAAACGTTAGTTTTATTTAGTTCATAAGGTTTAAGTGCAGGCGTACTCCAATCATAATAAGTAAATAATATATTTACTAAATATATTCCAGGGTGTCTTTCATTCAATTGTAGACCACCCATTAATTCTTGCTTTTCCTCAAGCCATACCCCTTTTTCAATGTACCAGGCTGAGACTTCCTATGATCCTCAACAACCTGCAAGAGATGTTGGCGCTGTTCTTCATTCTTCGTAATCTTTGTATTGAAGGCCTGGATCAAGGCAATTCCCCTCTCTGCCATGTCATTGACGACTTTTAGTCCTTCAACTAGTCAAACCAGTCTTGAAATCTTCGTCTTCCGGCCAGGTCTCTGGTTCCTTGGACAAGAAACCATCATTAATTTTTAGAAGTTCAAAGAGAAGCTTTGATCCTTTCGAGGCAAAGTCCGAGAGCTGCTTTGTTGAAATGGAAGAAACAGCAGGTATTGGGGCTCGCTTTGGAGGATCTTCAGCAGCTTCTTTTTCGAGGATTGATCGAGCGATATTCTTTTTCGTCGTTGCATTGATACCTTTATCAAAGAGTGCGAGACCAATCAAGTACTCGCTGAGGTACCATAAGTGACGACCGAGACACTAAGGCAGGATGCTGAGATCTTTTCATCGTGGTACTTTGCTAGGTCTTGAAGAAGCTTCAAATCGTTCGCGGGAGCAGATGAAGGACTGCTGGCCGTGAACCACGCGCTGACATATAACTCCAGGGCAAAAAATACAAATCGTTTTAAGCCAGACATTTCACGAGTTGTATGTCTGAACTGATGGGAAAGCAGCAGGATTTTTAATGAATAAATTACTTTTGCCATCCAACGTGCTCGGTGAAGTGCTCCAGGTCGCCGAAACCTAAAGTTAGGTAAATTACCTCCAAGGATTGTAATCGACAACTCCAGAATTCACGGTAATCATCCCTCGGCTGATGTTTTGTCAGATATAGATTCCAGCAAGCGATCAGTTCTTCTCGATTCTCATTCAGACTCGATGAAAGGTCTGACAGGGTCTTGTACTTATCTTGGCAAATTGTATTCCACGTCTCTTTGAAGCGGGAGAATAGGAGGATATCTGGACCAGATGATGGTCCCATGCATTCCATGTACGCCTTCTCAACGACAAGTTCTAGGATGTGATGGCGACATGCAAGGTATAAGAGTCAGCGGCCGAGTTTCTGCTCCAAAATTACGCATGCCCGTATAACTTTAATAATATAATATTTAACTTTATAAAAATTAAGTAATTCAATAGTTCAAGTGTTTCAAACCTCTTCGTGCAACACCCAAAACACAAGTGAGAGATTTGGTTAAATATTTCTCAAGTTTATTGACCTTGGCTACTTTCGATCATACCACAAAGCGTGAGAACGGAAGCTACATTTGAAAAAATGTGTCAGATTGATGAATTTTAGTGTTGACTTTTAGGATACTCAGATATTACATGTAAGAAGCTCTGAATGAAAAAAAGTCACAATTTCTTAATGATTATTATGATCCTTATTTATTTTTTTACGATTTTTTTTATTCTCCTGCGGGCCCCAGACACCCGGGCCCCTGGGCACTGGCTCCCCCTGACCCCCCCTCTCGACGGCCCTGTATATATATTTATATACTCGTATATATATTATCATAGGAAATCAAATTCAGTTCCAAATTTATATAATTTAAACATCAAACTATGCCAACAATTAATGAAACTTTTCTAGAACAATTTCCAATAATAATATAATCAATGTATCAAAATAAAAAATATTACCTTAGATATCTTAAAAGAATCGGGAGAGAACTTCTAAGCGTTGTTTTCAGTCAGGCAGTCGTATGCAAAATGAACTTGAAGCACCAAAAGCTGATCATCCAAAGATTGATACACATATTATTTAACGATTTATTTATGAAAACTTTAATTTAATGAAATAAATTAATCGATTTGCATAATCTATAGTATGAAATAAAGGAAACAATTCTATTAAATTATATAATACACTTGCATTCTCGAAACATTTTTGTTTTTGAAGCGTTGTCGAAACTCGTTCATTCTTGAAATTTCTTCCGCGCGACAGTTTCATTCATGTGACTCGAGGCACCCCTAAATGCTTTCCGATTCCATGAGATTTCGTCTACGGTGTTTCCTCATAGGGTGGCACAGCATTGGACAAATGGCCGGCAAATTTTTTTGAATTTCAAATTTTATCCCTGTAAGAAGTTGTCACCCTAGGCAACATGCATCTCATGGACAAAATGGAGAACGAGAAGAGGGAAAATTAAATTATATATATAGTGTTCTTCATAATAAAAGTTAACGTTAACGGTTTATCGGTAACTTCCGTTACATGTTTAACGAATTAACGGATTAACGGTTAACGAAGTTAACTTTTTGGTTAACGGAGCCCACCACTGCCTAATAGTTACTGGACTAAAAAAAGTGATTTTAGTAATATTGTTAACTTGTAGTTAAAAAATAACTATAATAGGCTTTCTAAACATTTTCTTAATATTAATCCGCCACTACTATATTTTTACGGTTTAGTAAAAATAAGTTAATAATCCCATGAGGCCTATTGTTAGCTCAGTAGGCTTCGTAACCTATAAACTATCTAAATGGTTGGGTCTTTTCCGTTTGGGGGGCTAGCAGCAAATTTTAATGAAAATCGGTATACTAACTTAGTTTTGGTTACTGATTTTAAAAAACTTTTTTTTGGAGAAATGAAAAACAAACATGTTAGAGCACTTTAAAAAATTAATGCGTTTTAACTAGCTTAAACTAGTTACAGAGGATTGTATTAAATTTAGCCAGTCACAAACTGCTACTGTTTATGAAAAAGTGCTCTAAGTGTGGGAAAGTGTGTTTCTTTGATAAAAAATACCTAATTCTTTCGTTGCAAAAGCGTCGGTCAAAAGATAAAAAGTGCAACTTCACGAAGAATACGTTTTTTGAAGGACCCAGGCAGATCTGTAAAAGTAGCAGAAAAAAATAAAGAATTAATGCTCAGTTACGTCAATTGAATGCCCTTGACGATTGGTTAGGTGGTCATGATATTTTCGTTAAAAAAACATTTATTTAAAGTCCTCTCTCTTTTTTTTTTGGAGAAATGGAAAAACAAGTTAGTTATTTTTGAAATCAGTGACCAAAACTACATCAGTATACACTTTCATTAAAATTTGCTGCTAGCCCCTAAACAGAAAAGATCCAAATGGTTAGTTAGTTTATTAAAGCCGTTAGTTGCCTCGATTTCCAAGTCACATTGTAAATAGCATGGATCTTATTGACAAACTGAAGTTTCCTAATGACCCTAATTTCAAGCTGGTAAGTTTTGATGTATGCTCGTTATTCACAAGACTCCCTGTTGATGACCTTGATTTTTTAAAAGATAAGATCTCTGAACATTCTCTCTCTGTTCAACACAACACACTGAGTTAATTAAGCTTTGCGTCAAAGATTGTAAATTTCAATTTGAAAATAAGTTCTATGCAATGTCGTTTGGATTGGGGATGCGAAGTCCCCTCCCACCGGTATTAGCTAACTTATATATGGAATTTTTTTAAAGTAGAATTTCGCCTACTATTGTTAATTTTAACCTTGTTTGGTACAGGTATATAGATGATATTTTATGCCTTTGGCCTAATAATTTGGATGTTGACTTATTTCTTGGTAGGTTCAACAATTTAGTCTCATCTATTAAGTTCACGATTGAAAAGAAAATGATGGAAGCTTATCTTTTCTGGATCTAAAAATGCAGGTGCTTTAATCAGTTCAAATTTGAAGTTTATCGTAAGCCTACTAATAATAACGCTTATGTGCATTTTTATTCTGACCATCATCCCTCGATTAAATCTTCTATTTTCTCTGTTTCTTAGAGCATTGAGAGTTGTCAGTCCTGAATTTTTAGATTCAGAGTTATGCAATATAATGAGTATTGGTACTAAATTATGTTATCCTATTTCATTTTTAGATAACTGCCTTAGGAAAGCCAAGAATAGGTATTATAATAGTGTAACTGTAATATAAAGGAATTTGAGCGTAAAAATATCCTTAGCCTATCTTACCATGTAAATTTTCAATATCCTCCTACTTTACTTAAAACAATTGGTATCACTGTAGTCTAAGTATAATACTGTTAAATTACGCCGAATAAAGAATAGCCCGGATAATGTGGTTGGTTGTGTGTATTCGATCGGTTGTTCACAATGTGACTCAGTATATATAAGCCAAACGGGTAAAAGCATAAATATGCGTGTAGAACATCAAATTATTCTAATGCATTGTTTAACCATATGTATAGGTGTAATCATAGTATCAAGTGGGATAGTTCTAAAGCGCTCGTTAAAAAAACAATTGAAAGGACTTCTAGAATGTGCATTTATCCATTTTAAAAATAATTTCAATAACAGTGCGGGAATGTATAAAATTTAATATCCTGTTAAAATACCTTTTGCTTCTAATCAACTTGTTAATCATGTGCTAATCTTTGTTTTTCTGTCCCGCTTGTATATATTTGTCATCTCGCCTTCTCCCTTCATTCCCTGACGAGGTGTACTTCTGAATACCACGAAAGGCCTTGGAATCATTTTTCTTTGTGGGTTTGAATCATTCATTCATTTCACGTGTTTAATTGTGAAGTTCATCCTATATATAAGGGAAGTAAAATGGCAAATAATAATTAGATGGACTCTTTAGTCATCCTTCCAAAGGGGACCGCACGGAGGAGTTCAATCTCTCCTTAATGTTACAGTGGGTTAAAAGATCATTAATGTGGAATCCCCAAAATCTAATTTTGAAATTATTTTTGCTAGAAGCAAAAATCATGTAGGTTTCTGCTTCGTTGTCTTTAACCTTATGCTTTTCCAAAAAACTGTACTCGAAAGGATTACCACGTGAACCGATACTTTTAGTAAAATTCCTTGTTTAAAAAACTTCGTGGAACTTTTTTTCGGTGGGGTGTTCGTACACCAACACGATCGATCTGTCATTAAGGGTATATCTGATTAAAAGATACTGATGCATTTCACGAAATCTAGGATATATTTTAAGTTATTTTTGCTGGGAAGCAAAAATCGTGTAGATTTCTACTTCGCTGTCTTTGAAATTATTTTTGCTGAAGTGGAAATTGTGCAGCTTTCTCCTTCGCTCTTTACCACTAGTCGTATCAAAGAAATAGGTATTCGGTTCGAAAGGACTCCTGTATGAATGATTTCTGGAATAAAATTCTTTTAACTTTCGTCAAATTTGTTTCTATAATGGGGTCATCAAAAAGGGTATTGGGTCTCAAACACCTCCTGCCAGAGCTCATCTGCGCTGCAAAATTCATTAAATTTTTCAGTTTTCGCCAAATTTTTATCTGCAGGGGTGAGGTCATCGAAAGTGGCGCTAAGCCTCAAATACTTTCCACGAACCCATTTGAGCAGTAAAATTAATTAATTTTAACAATTTGTCGAATTTATTTCTACACGTTCGATGTCATAGAAAGGGGTATAATGATTCCAGTACCTCTTGCACTATCCAATTCGCATAGTAAAAGTCATTAATATTAGCGACTTTCGTTGAATTTATTTTCTCATGGGCAAGGTTATACAGGGACATTAATACTCTAATACTGTTACCGGAATTCCTTACCACTATAAACACGTTACCGAGTCTCCTTTCTTGCCTAGTTATGGGCTCAAAAGCAATGTGGTGGTCACCACCGAACAATTTATCAGTCAGCCAATTAAAGGTCCAGTAAAAGAAGCATTTAAACAAGTTAAATATATTTACAAACCTACAATCTAAACTTAAATTAACACTAAACCCAGGCACTTAGCTCAAAATAATATACAACCAGTACGTCCTGTGCCTACTTAAAGTAAACTATCACTACTTCGGCTAGTCCAGTCGCAGTGGTGTCCAAAACCATTGTAAATGTTTCAGACGGGCAGGAAAGGATAGGCTTTGCTTCCATTCCTTTCTTAACTTCGAAATTTATCGATGAAGCTCAGCCTCGGAATGAGGCCACAAAACTTTCTGACCGTTCACGTTCAGCTCGGGTAGACGAAACGGTTTCAATTAAACCAGGAATTCAGCTCCCAACTGAACCCAAGCGTTATTCCACATTCCAAATTTGAAACCTATTAAAACAATGATAAACAAATATCGCTTACACAAATTTGGAATCAAGTAAAAACACATACCAGCTAAATAAACTCAGAAAAATGCACATACAATTTGGTATTTCATAAGTTCTTGCAGTAAAACAATTTTAACTAAATCTTACCTCTATAGAGGCTTCAACACTTGCACTATAGGCAATGCTCAAGGACACCACTGTACTCTGTACAATAATCATATTTATAAATTACTTTCAAAATAATGTCTTACATTAAAAGAAAAACTAAGTATTAATCAAATTCAACATAAATAATTAAGTTATTCAAACATTAAGAGCAAAAATACACATTAATATGGAAGTACATAGAGAACAATTACCTGAAGTGATTGCAGATCACTTTTAAATATCCAACTTTCTTGCAAACTTCTAACTTTAAATCTCCCGCTTCCAACCTTTATTGTTCAGATCACAAGCACGAATCATCCCCAAACTTCCATTACCATCTTTTACCTCGCTCACTTTCAAATCATTCACACCAAGCTCTAGTCTCTCACTCAACCTATCACCCACATTCAACTTTCACAATGACCCTACCATACCAATCACAATTTTACAATACTTCAATCCGGAAACTATCTGCTCTGTAAAATTCATTAAATTTTTCAATTTTTTGTCAAATTTATTTCCGCAGGGGCGTGATCATAGAAAGGGGCATTAGGCTTCGAATACCTATCTCATGGACCTATACCTATCTCATGGATCTATATATGCGGTAAAATTCATTAAATTTAATGAGTTTCGTATAACTTAAAAGTGATTAAGAAAAGTCTACTTCACAGTGCTACCCCTCATCCCCCTCAGTGTCATTACTACTGTAGAGCCCGGATGTTCAGGCAAAATGCCATAAATGCCTTTTTTTCGCCTAATTTTTCTTTTTTCATGGAAAAGTGCCCTTTTCGTCATAAAGTGCCTAATTTGCCTTTTTCCATTATTTTCTAGTATTATTCCAGTAGAGTACCAAAATAGGCCTATTTTGTGTACTATTTACTAATTTGCTATTTTTGAAGCACAATTTGCCCCTCATTCAGTTCAAATACTGAAACTTATGCAGCCTTCATTTGATCTTTAATGTAACTGGCAATGTCTGTTGTGTATTTGTATAATTAATTGTTCATGCTACAATACATAACAATGTCATAAGCACACTACTTTCCAAAGGGTGGTTGTTGGGGAAAGTGGTTGGTGGGATGCAAGACGAGTTGGGTTCCCGTCCCGCATGCTGGTAACACACAGTTGTATGGCGAAAACTCATCCAAAAAGAGAAGAGTGTATGTAAAAATATTATAATTACAAAATAATATTATCTAATATCTAATATCTAATATTATCGAATATCTAATATTTATAACTAACCAAAAATCGAAAGTCAATTAATAAATTAAGTATGAATTTAAACTATCATATTATCAAGCTGACAAATTTATGCATGAACATCCGCGTAAAATATGACATCCGATACATCACTAATATATATATATATATATATATATATATATATATGGTGTTTCATAACATGTGGGACGCACTTTCAGGATGGATTCAGCACCTGAAAACAATGAAAAACGTTCATATAAACATGCCCGAAATAGCTTTGTTTCCGAGTTACAGCCCGTTATGTGTTCCAGCAAGTATCCGCCTTACCTTTAAAGAAAGTGCTCAAAATGACAGCCTTGCGCTTGAATACACGCTTGAACACGCCTCGTCGCCTCGTCATAGACTGCCTGACGCGTTCAAACATTTCAAGTATTGCTCGGATTTTCTGGCATCCTTGTTCTACACGTTGGCGAAGCATTTCAACGTTGTCAATGGGTGTCACGTAAACGATGGATTTCAGGTGACCCCACAGGTAAAAATCGAGTGGATTCAGGTCCGGGGAGCGAGCAGGCCACGCAATGTGTCCCTCACGGCCTATCCACTTATCAGGGAAATAGTCATCCAAATAGTCGCTGTCTACTCGACTAAAATGAGGCGGAGCGCCGTCATGCATACACCACATACGACGTCGGACACCAAGAGGAACTTCTAGTAAATCGCTTAAATCATTCCTTAAAAAATTGGAATAAGTTTCTCCTGTTAATCTTCCAGCCAAACCAAAGGACCGATTAAGTTGTCGACAATAAGTCCTGCCCATACATTGATAGTAAATTGTTGTTGGTGCCTTGACTGGATGATGGCATGCGGATTCTCTTCGGCCCAGTGATGAGTGTTATGAAAATTGATCACGCCATTTCTTGTGAAGGCAGCCTCATCAGAAAACAACACGGAGGATAGAAAAAGAGGATCGCGAGCACACTGTTGAAGGAACGAAGTACAAAAAGCCTCTCGTGGTGGGAAATCAGCTTCACTAAGGCCTTGTACTCTCTAAATGTGATATGGGTAAAGCTGTTGTTCTCGTAAAATTCTCCACACAGTTGTGTATCTTACACCCTCTGCTGTTGCTATCCTTCGGGTGCTGACACCAGGATGTTCCTTCATGCGATTTCCGGACCCGCTTCTCCAACTCAACAGTTCTGGCGCTGATTGGTGTACCACCATCTGAAACTCGCTTGTTGAATGATCCTGTATCACCAAGACGCTCGTCTATTCTCTGAATAGTGTGTATTATATATTATATATATATATATATATATATATATATATAAACATTAAGCGTGCATAATATTATTTTATATTTAAAAAAAATTTAAATTTAAATCCTTGTTATTATTGTGTAACGAACATTTTCAATACCTTCTGTTTTGTTCGCTATAATGGCGTTGTAATATAAGGTTGTAACATATATTCTGCTCGATTTTTTAGTTCATTCAGAACAAAAATTAAAGGACTTATAAGGACAAATTTGCTCGAATTTTTAGTTTATTCACAACAAAAATTAAATGACAGACAAATTAATCATCAATATAATTCCCTTCTTTTTCTATAACCTCCTCCCACCTGTAGAAAAGTTTTTTTATGCCACGTTCAAAGAAATCCCTTGGTTTCAAGTTAAAAAAAGCGATCACTTCGTTTTCGATAGCTTCCCTGGATTGCAACTTTTCTCCATCTAGGTAGTGTTGCAGACTTTTGAATAAATGGTCGTCTGAAGGTGCGATGTCCGGAGAATAAGGTGGCTGAGGCATTTTTTCCCAACCAAATGCCTCCAATTGGGCAGTGGTGATTCGAGCAGTGTGAGGGCGCGCGTTATCCTAATGGAATAGAGCACCTCTGCGATTGATTAATGCAGGACGTTTTTCTTATAATGCCATCTTCAATCGTTGGAGTTGTTAGCAGTAGACTTCAGCTGTGATTGTTTGGTTATCTGGCAGAAGATCAAAATGAATAATTCCTTGCATATCCCGCCAAACGCATAGCAAAATTTTCTTTGGATGGGGTCCATTCCTTGGCTGAGATTCAGGCTTTGTTTCACTGCTAAGCCACTGATGTCAACGCTTAATATTGTTACAGAGGATCCATTTTTCATCTCCAGTGACGATCCGATTCAAAAACGGTGTCTGCAGTTGCCGAGAATGCAGTGATGTGCAAATATCGATTCGATGTTGAAGATTCACTTGTGACAAATCATGCGGAATCCATTTTCCAACCTTCACTACTTTTCCTAACAGCTTCAAATGACGATGAATGGTTATATGGCTAACGCCGAGTTGCAGGCCAAGTTCTCTTACAGTTACCGTTGAGTTTTCCTCCACTGTTGCTTTCAGCAACTCTTCATCTAACTCATTTGGTCGTCTTGTTCGTTGATAATCTTTCAGACTGAAGTCTCCATTTCTGAACTTCTCAAACCCTCTCCTACACATCCATTCGCTCACATCATTATTTCCATAAACTCTTTGAATGTTTCTTGCGGATTCACTAGCGTTAGATCCTTTATGGAACTCATACAGCATCACATGTCGAATATGCTCTTTCGTGGGCTACATGTTTTTTTCAATTTCTGTAATATCGTAGGGGTGGCGTTGTAACTGTATGAAAATCACGAGAAAATATTCAGTAGCCTAATCCTACACTAGCCTAAGTCATTCTGTATCATTCTTTATCGTGATAAAACCTGCGCGAACCTGTCGCCGCGTGTATTTTGCAACATTTCTAAAACTATTTCACATTATCTTGAGGTTATCCTATTATCTATCGTCCGTTTTCTAGTCGAGCAGAATTTATGTTACAACCTGATACATACGTATTATTTATACGTGTATAATGGTGTTATTTCATATTAAACTTTGTTTCTGGAAATGAAATCATTGTTATTATGTGTAACTAATGTTTGCATTACAGTACTTATTGTTTTGTTCACAAAGGGCGTTGTTGTATGAATTGTGTGTATATAAAGGTATTATTCTAGATTAAACTTTTTGTAAAACAAATTTGTAAATGCCTTTTTAGAGGGTTTTACTGCCTTTATTGCCTTTACTGCTTTTAGTGCCAAACATCCAGGCTCTATCATTACTCGGGTCGGGACAAAAGCCCCCTAGGACAAAAGCCCCCTGGACAAATTGCTGGGTAGGGCAAGTCAGGTGTCACATCTAATCTGAAAAGATCAGAAGATATTTAGGTGAAATAACCAATATTAACCTCTTATGTTAATTGAATGCCCAGCTAGGTCAACTGAATGCCCAGTTAGGTCAACTGAATGCCCGGTTAGGTCAACTGAATGCCCGGTTAGGTCAATTGTACGCCCTTGATGATTGGTTAGGTTAAGTTGTGATATTTTCGTTAGTTTAAACGAAAATGACGAGAGCCAAAATGGGTACATAAACTATAAACATAAACTAAACTATAAACTATAAACTATAAACATAAACTGTAAATAATAAAGAATAAAAATAATGATTAAAAAAATTCTTATTATTATTTTTCCTAGGATGTTTTTGTCCTAGGGGGCTTTTGTCCTAGGGGGCTTTTGTCCTACACTCGTCATTACTATGCGCCAGTCTCAACCCCTCTCCCCTCTCCAAAATCCCATTCCGTTACTCCGCCCTGCACTCCGTCGTTATGTAACTATACTACTAAACGTATATGCAAATACAGTAGCTATAGGCCTATGTCGCCTATGTACTATCCAAGATCACTATTTCAAAATTCTACGGTTTTTCTTCACTTAAATTCAGCTGAGTGACCATTCTCCCCTATCCACACCAATCCCCATCTCTTTTTCCCATATCCACACCAATCCCCATCTCCTTCCCCCTCAACCCCTAGGTCTTCATGATACCATAGTATTAAATGTATTTAATACTATGGCGGGGGCCAGTTCAGTCTGTTGCATCACAACATTAACACCTCTCAGGGTTTCATTGCTACCCACTGTAACCTCCTTAACAATCTCTGCCCCATTCACTATCCCCTCCCATTTAACCCCTTCTCACTCCTTTCCTCTTCCTTTTGCCTCATCTCGGTCTCTATACTGTTATACTACTAAATGTGAATAATCATAGTCCTAGTGTCTATGCGTTAGTATTCTTTGAATCTAATGATTTTCGTTGAATTTAAGAGGGATTAAGAAAAGTTCACTTTTGAATGCTCCATCATCCCCCTCAGGACCTTATCCATTTCCCCTCCACCCTAACCCCTCCACAAAGCGCTCGGAATTGTTTTACTTTTGTGCATTTTGTTTTCTACAATCTGCAAGAGAGAAGAATACATGTTCAATTGATATCCAACTTATATATTGTGTGTGTATATATATATATATATATATATATATATATATATATATACCATGGGCGGATCTAGGTAGGGGGGAGTCGGCGACGTCTATTTGAATGATGTGTATGCCTCTGAAAACAAATTTTGGTTTTGTAAATAGATCATGGTTATTTTATTTTATTAAAATTCTGTTTTGAGTCTTTATCCGGATACTCGTATATTGTACTTCCAAGTCTGTAGTTGTAATAGTTTTCATAGGTGCCCTTAGTACTGGTGCAGCCATATCACTATTTTTATCTTCATCTTATTCTAATAGTTCTTTTAATTGACAAGACATTTGTAATTGTATGAAAATTTTTCTGTGATAACTGTTGTACCCAAATTAGGTTTCTATTTTGTATCATATTTGAATGACACTCATCTAATAAAACAATACAATTAATTTTACACTCGCTCATTGGTGGTCTCTTTGAAGAAACATTTTTAGTACTGTTCCCTTTTTATTTTAGGGAATGCCCTTTTTTCTTTGGTCTTTGGACCACCTCCCTTCCTGAAATGCCTAGATCAGTATATATGCGCCTCGGTGAGGTGATGTAGTGGTTAGTGTTGCTGACTACGAATCCATCGGCCCCGGGTTCGAGACCCGGTGACGGCAGTCGGCGCGCAGCAAAACCCAGCTGTTCATCCTTCCACACAATAAAGAAAGTGGTTGGTAGATAAATGGGTACCCTGGGTGGCCTATTGGTTAAGACGCTGGGCTGCTGGTGGGGCGTGGTTGGAATTCCACGTTAAACTGTAGGTCGAAGTGGAGTGAAAAGCTTGACCTTCGTCAGAATGAACACTTAGGGCGGAAGCTAACCAAAGATTTATTTATTTATATATATATATATACTAGGGGCACTCATTATATTTTACCCCACCCTTTTTTCTTAGCTAAATAATAGGCCATGGGGCTAAAATGTCGTTTGGGCGGTAAGTTTGAACTGCGCTTCACATAACCGGATTTTTCCAGTTTGAACCTCCTCTCCTTGTATAAAACCGCTTTTAAACGCCCTTGTTAAAACCGATGGTTAATGCAGTTTCGAAAATGGCGTCTGACAGTGATGTGCGTCGTAAACACAGAGCTGTTATCGAGTTCTTAACCGCAGAGAAGGAAACAGTTGGAAATATTCACAAACGTCTACAAAACGTTTACGGAGATGCTGTTCTTGATCGAAGCACAGTTAGACGCTGGTCTAAACATGTGAGATCATCGGAGAGACGGAGAGCCACCCTCGATGATGAGCAACGCATCGGCTGTGACATCTCACACTGTGCAACATGCTAACAGCATTATTCGATCAAATCGGCGCGTCACATGCAAGGAACTATCACTGGAGCTACGAATTAGTGAAGGAAGTATGGATACGATAATTCAGCAACTGGGATACTCAAAAGTGTGTTCACGGTTTGTTCTTCGCGAACTGACTGAAGATCACAAAGCCCAAAGAAAAGAAATTGCTTCTGAATCGTTGGTTCGATAGGAGACAGAAGGGAATGCCTTCCTTTCACGAATTGTGACTGAGGATGAGACTTGGGTACACCACTTTGAACCTGAAACAAAACGCCAATCCATGGAGTGGCATCACGCAGACTCCCCACGCAAGAAAAAGTTCAAAATGGCTCCCTCTGCAGGAAAGGTTATGGCCACCATCTTCTTGGACATGAAGGGGGTGATTCAGGTGGACATTATGAAGAAAGGACAAACAATCAACTCAGAGGCATATATTGCTACCCTACAGACTCTCCAGAGACGTATAAAGCGAGTTCGACCGGAGAGAAAACTGGAAGACGTCCTTCTTTTGCACGATAATGCAAGACCACACAACAGTTTGCAAACAAGAGAGGCCATCACAAAAATGCGCTTGACTGTGTTACTCCTTCCTCCATACACCCCGGATCTGGCACCTTCAGACTTCCATTTGTTTGGGCCACTGAAGGATGGTATTCGTGAAATAAAGTTTCAGAGTGACGATGAGGTTGTTGAGAAGGTTAAGAGGTGGCTCCAGCGGAACCCAGCTGACTTTTACCAGCAAGGAATAAAGGCCCTTGTTTCGAGGTGGAGGAAAGCCGTAGAAAAGGATGGAGACTATGTGGAAAAATAAAAACTTATAAAAAAGGTATGTAACTACTTGTGTACAAAATTCTGGAACTTACAAGGAAACTTGGAAAGAAAAAAAAAAGGTGGGGCAAAATATATTGAGTTGCCCTCGTACAGTATATATATATATATATATATATATATATATATATATATATATATATAATGTAAAGAACGACGCTTGTGTAGAAGAGCGTTCCGCACAAGATGAGGAGGGAGAACGAACAAATGAAAAATGAGGTTCTCCCTCCTCATCTTGTGCGGAACGCTCTTCTACACAAGCGTCGTTCTTTACATTAATTATACTGTGTTATTTGCAGTTAATATATATATATATATATATATATATATATATATATATATATCAGGTCTCTCACAAAAATGTCCGTATTTGTAAATAAATGTTCTAAGCTTAAAAAAGGAATCTAGACACAAAGACAAACGCAACAGGTACATAAAACACAGAAGTTTATTAACCTTAATTAAACATGTTTAATGTAATAGTAATTTTTTTCTAACACAGTAATTAACCTTACAAAAAAGTTTAACATAATTTTGGAAATAGCTCAGCTGGGATGTTGTTGAATCCCTCACAGACTTTGGTTTTAAGGTCTTCAAGTGTCTCTGGCTTGGTAGAATAAGGTTGGGGCATTCTAGTGGTTCATGAAGGAAGATTAGTCGCTAGGAAAAATGTTTTCTCAAAATGTTGCTAGTTTCACAAGCAATGTGTGGAGGTGCGCCATCCTGCTGATGACTAAAGACTTATCTTTCCTTGAATACTATAGCCTAGTAAGGCCTTCTGTGTCTTTACTAGGTAAAGGCACAGGCAGTATCGTCTACGAAATTAGGAAAAGTTATTGCTCTAAGTGTGAAATGGTGAAAGAACGGTTTTAATACACAATATTTATTAGTTATTAAATAACTAAAGGTTAGAAATTTTTTGGTGTATGTATATAGGTATATGCGGAATAAAAACCCAATTGGTTATCTTTCTGAAGGAGAAACCCCAGTAGTTAAATATACATCCATTATAATGCCTTCCCGAATTTTCAAACGAAAATTAGTGTTTTTGAGTGAAAGATTTTAACCCCCGAAGTTGAAAAGTATATAATATGGTAGTTTTTTTTTTTTAGGTTTGTTATAGTATATAAAAAGAGTGATCTCTGCGAGGGAATTTTCACGCAAACTCCAATTAAGCATAAAACAAGCCTAAAATTTGAGAATTATGCGAAAAATGGTCTCCATGAATTCCTAAAACAAAAGGTATACAAGATGCGGATATGAAATTTCTACCATATATAGAGGAGGTGATTATCTACGGACTGATATAAAGATGAAAGTCCTACGTTAATTATCATATTTCATATTCTATGAGGATTTAAATTTTCTTGAGCATTAAGCATTTTTAAAACAGTACTTTTATTTTTAAACTAACTGTACCTTATGTGACTTTCTAAGCCCTTTCAAATGGTATGTATATGAACCATGTGAATTAATTAGTCAACACTCCATGAACGTTTGTCCGCTTTGAAATTTTCAGAAATTCCAAGTTCATTACATCCTCAAATAAAAGCTATTAGGAGTACGAACATGAAATGTATACATATATATAGAGCTGTACATGCTCTACATAATAATAAAAATAATATGCCTATGTTAAGAATTCCATATTTTATGATCAATTCATTTTTGAAAATTGATATTTGAGTATTTAATCCTTTATAATATAATATTTTTAATTTCAAATTGCTGTATCTTATTGAAGTTTTTAAGAGATTTCTACTGGTATATATATATATATATATATATATATATATATATATATATATACATACACACACACAGGGTGTCCCATAAGTCTGGAATCATAGGGTAAAATAAGTAATTCATCTTTTTTCGTTTATGCAAGTGCCCATGATGTCTTTGAGTAAGGAAGAACGCATTCAGGTAATTCTGCTCGTAGGAAATCGGACTCAGAGGGAGGTCGCTGAGGAATTTAATAGATTGCATCCGGACCGCGCGGCAATAACACACAGCTGTGTCGGCAAACTTGTAGCAAAGTTCAGGGAAACGGGATCCATAGGAGATAAACCACGCAGTGGACCACCGAGGACATCCACCGACGATGACACAGCCGCTACCTTCCTCGCTCATTTCACAAACAGTCCCCAAAAGTCTCTTCGGCGTTTTTATCATTTTACCCTATGGTTCCAGACTTACGGGACACCCTGTATATATATATGTATATATATATATATATATATATATATATATATCGGTCATATGACTTCATTAATCAACTGTCTAAAATCATCTCGAAATTGAGGTTTCCGACCCGTGTTCATATAAATGCAAATAACTCAAAAACTATAAATTGTACATACATAAGACATGCACGCATTATAGAGAGGGATTTATATATAATTTTTGTTCTATAAGTTTTCGTGAATTTAATATTTCGATTTTTCACTGATTATAATTATTAGTTACATTCTACAGTACTTAAAGAAACAAATAATTGAAGCCGACGGGTTTGTAAACAAATATTTTTACTTTTAATTATATTTAGCTTTTAGAGCTCTGTACGAGCTTTCTAAAGACATCTCACTCGTCCATATATGAGGCCATCCCCTAAGTAATGTCGTTTTTTTTTACCTTTATTTCCAAATGAAAATAAAACTACTCTGCCACCTCTCTACAAGCATTTCAATTCCATGTTGATAAAATTCCTTCGGTTTACAAGCAAAAAACTCGGAGAGGGCACTGTTGCTAACTTCGAAACTTTCAAGTTCTTTCCTGTCAAGATAGTTTTGAAGGCTTCTGAATAGGTGGTAATCTGATGGTGCAAGATCTGGTGAATACGGAGTGTGTGGAATTTTTTCCCAACCAAGTTGTTCAATTTTGGCAGTGGTGATTCGAGCAATATGAGGACGCGCGTTGTCCTGTTGAAACACAACACACTTGCGATTGGCCGAAGAAGGACGTTTTGTTTGCAATGCAGCGCTCAATCTTTGAAGTTGCTGACAGTAGACATCGGTTGTAATGGTTTGATTGGTCTGCAACAGTTCAAAATAAACCACTCCTTGAATATCCCATCAAACGCACAGCAAAACCTTCCTGGGGTGCAGATGTCCTCTTTGCTGTGGTGTAGCAGATTCCCGAGCACTAGGGCGGGTCATACTATGCATTTTTTTTAAATCAATGGAGAGGGGTGTTCAAATGACATATTTTGGTGTATAGAACACAATTCTGAAGAAAATATTTAATTCTGATAACCCTAACCTACATCATTTTGCAGTTGATTATTATTAAATTGTTGATTATTTTACTATTGTAGTTACCCAGAATATGTCTTCTCACGTTTTCTATCATGGCTGCTCACGTTATCTCTCATAGAGCATTGTTTTAACTAATTCATATAAACACATATAATGTAATTCATATAATAATAATAATATTTAAATACTCAAATAAAAAGGTGTGCCATTCCACTTAATTGTAATTATCATACAGTTTGGTATATGAAATATTTTGACGGTTTTCTGGCGCGCATAAGGCCATTTTCTGAGCCACCTTTCTCAGAGGCTAGAATGTAACGTTTCAGAACATTCTAAAACGTTTTGTGAAATATTTGAAGTGACTTATGATTTATGAAGCTATTTTACCACCTCGGCTTGCAGTGAGGGGATAGATTTAGTGATTATCTACTGATATTTTTTTTGTTACTGTTCACATGTGAGTATTATTCTGTTATATTTTAGAAAAAGCTATTTCTACGCATATTATAGTGATACATTGAGCAAAATTTAATTAACAACTTTGATTTGAGCTAAAATTAGGTGGTTCATTTTTAGTACAACTTAGCAGTATGAGGCCTATTTCAATGTTCTAAAGAATATTTTTAGGATGTGTTTCTTTAGTTTTTTTAGAGTACATGAACAAATTATTTGCATTACAGACAACAGATAAATTAGCATTTTATAACATTTTGAAACCAAAAAAGCATAATGTGTTTAGCATTTGCAGATAAATTTGTTCTTGCCCATTTCAGCTCTTTTTTAACCAAGAATTTTGCGCTGAAAAGAGTTAATACCTGTCTGTAGTGGATACTTAACTGTTGTATTATTGTTTTTATTTCAGTGTGAACTCATTAAGAAAATGGCTCAAGTCAGAACAAGGACGAAATCAAGTTCTCATCTGAGTAATCTTGTTGGCACTGGCCGGGAGCTGTTGGTGTCTGAACTGCCAACTGTGAGGGATATCCTGAGGTATGGCATCTACTAGAGGAAGCAAAGTGAAGATGACAGGAGGAACTACCCAGTGGACAAGCTGGTGAGTGACATCTACCCTGGTCTGATTTGTCAGTGGAGGAAAGCTAATGCTCTTTTCAAGCCACCTGTTATCAATGAAAAAGTGACCATCATGTCCAAGCTCAAGGAGGTCTGGAATCAAGCAGTGAAGTTTTCTCTTGGGAAGGGCAAACTTGATGCCAAAGAGAGGTTCATTGTCAAGTTAGACAAGTTCTTTGATATTTTGACTTGCAAGTGTCAGATTACCAGTTGTGAGGGGGGAGGCTGTGAGGGCTGTGTTATCCAAGCCCACATTAACTGTTCCTGCAGCAGAGAGAAAAAGATTCCTGTGAAAGATCTTGCCTACATCAAGGGACAGAAAGAGAAGGTTGGAAGTAAGGGACCCCACCAAATAGGGGGTCCTGATCTACCAGAGCACAAGAGACAGTAGCAGAGAAGGCAGCCAGGAAGGATGTTAAGAGATTTTTGGCAGATGGTGATGAGGATCTGGAATTGGAGAGAAGTGGTGATGAAGATGAGTTTGTTCCTGAAGTTGAGCTCTTCCCTCAAACTGACCCTGAGCCAGCAGCTTCGGCAAAGGTACAGAAAAACTATGATGAGATTCAAAACATTGCCCTTGCTAGTGTAAGGTATGGCATAGGGCTGAGGCCAACTGCAGCGATAGCAACAGCAGCTCTGATTGACGCAGGAATCATCACAGAAGACAATACAAGTAAAGTGATTGATAAGAGCAAGGTCAAGAGAGCACAGGAGAAGTTGATGAGAGAGCTGGGGGAACAGTTCGAGAAGAAGTGCAGGGAGGAGGGGGGGATCTCTTGCATCCTCTTTGATGGGCGGATTGACCTGACCAATGTGATGATGGAAGCTGAGGGCAGTGACCAATCTTTTCCCGCAAAGATCAAGGAAGAACACTATAGTGTTGTTAGTGAGCCTGGCAGCTACTATCTGTTCCACTTTACCCCAGAGAAAGCAACTAAAGAGGAGTCACATGCGGAGAAGATTGCTAAGGTCCTGTTTGCCTGGCTGAAAGAGAGGGGTTATGATAAGACCTTGTTGGCCATTGGAGGAGACTCAACAAATGTCAACACTGGTGTGAAAGCTGGAGTAATGCGGAAGCTGGAGCTGCACCTGGGGAGAAAGCTGGTCTGGTTGGTGTGCAACCTGCACACTGTTGAACTTTCCCTGCGCCATCTCATTGTTGACCTTGATGGCCCTACTCTGTCAGACAAAAAATTATCCGGGCCAATAGGAAAGCTCCTTGATTCTGCTACAGACTTTGATATCAATCCAAACTTCACCCGAATCTCTGTTGGCCCTCCACTGATCAAGCTTCCTGACAAGGTCATTCAAGATCTCTCAACTGATCAATACTATGGCTATAAAATTGTCCGTGCAGTCAGGGATAGAGTACTTCCTGCAGGGCTGGCTCTGTTAGAGATAGGACCAGTAAACCACAGCCGCTGGCTCACCACAGCGAACAGACTTCTCAGGCTCTGGGTGTCAAAGCACGGACTTAAAGGAAAGAACCTGAAGATTCTGCAATTCATTGTGGAATTCATCATTGGAGTGTATTACCCATGTTGGTTCAACGTGAAGGTCAAGCACTCCTGGATCGAAGGGCCTAGGCACATCCTCTTTCAGCTGGACTGCCTCAAGTCCCAGAGAAAGGAGGTGCTGGATATTGTGATGCCAACTGTGAGAAGATCTGCTTGGTATGCCCACAGTGAAGTCATCCTCCAAACACTACTCTGCTCTGAGGATCAGAAGGAGAGGATTGAAGGGGTGGAGAGAATCCTGGCCATCAGGGGAGAGGGGGACCCAGACACTCAGCTGGGGGACTCCTCTGTTAGGAGCAGAAGGACACCTGACATCAATTGTGATGCTTCCAGCATCGGTGACTTGATCAGCTGGTCAGAAGGTGTGTCAGAGCCACCTCTCACCTGCTCTCTAAGCACCTCAGAGGTGAAAAACTTCATCAACACCCCCATGGAGGTGCGCAACTGGCCTTGCCACACACAAAGCATTGAGAGGGTTGTTAAAATGGTGACTGAGGCTTCTGCTAAGTACTTCTCACAGGAAAAGAGGGATGGAGGGATCAGGGCTCAGGAGACCAGCAGGAAGCTGATGTCCAAGTCTGAGTCAAAGCAGGATTTGTGCAACCTGGCAAAGTTCAAGATGTCAGGAGAATGATCTTTGTAATTATATCCAGTGATATACATGCAGTTCACCTATTAATAAATATATGTAAAGTTGATTTGGCCTTGTCAATATAAATGATTTACCTTATATCTTTTAATATATTATAAAGGGGTTCAAAACTTCAAAAGGGTAAAATTGGCAATTTAGAAATACAAAATGATGTAGGTTAGAGTTATCCTATCCAAAAAAGAAGCTCATATTTGAATTCCCCATGTAAAAAAATAATTTAGACACCCCTGATGGTAGGATTTCCTTCAGATTCATGTTGTCACCTGAGTACGACCCGCCCTACCCGAGCACTAACCCACTGCCGATTACGCTTAACATTGTGATAAAGCACCCATTTCTCATCCCTAGTAATGAGTCGATTCAGAAACGGTGCTTGAAGTTGCCGAGAATGCAATGAAGAGCAAATGTTCACACGATCTCTACAGGTGTCTGTTGAGAACGTATGGGGAGCCCACTTCCCAAGTTTCAACACTTTTCCCAGTCGTTGCAGGTGGCGATGAACTGTGGAACCGGTCGAATTTAGTCGCTGGGCAAGTTCTTCAACAGTTACAGCAGGATTTTCTTGAAGTGCAGCTATCAAAAACTCATCATTGAATTCAACAGGTCGGCCCGAGCGCGCTTCATCAGTTAAGCTATAGTCACCAGACCTAAACTTCTGAAACCATCGTTGACATTTCCTTACATTTAAAGCTTCCTCCTCATAAATATCCTGAATATTTTTTGTGGCTGCAGTCATGTTATTTCCTTTTCTAAACTCATAAAGCATTATATCGTATATTGGGGCGTACAAGTCGGTATTTTAAGCTTAAAATTATGCCCCTAAAGTAGGGAGTCGACTTATAGGCCGAGTCTAAAAAATTAACCTTCCACTTTCCATTTTAGTTTGTATTTAAAGACAGGTCTACCCGTCATAGGTCCTCAGTCCTGCATTAGCTCGCTTTTGGTCAACATCTGAATTGGATCCATATGACGAAGCACTTGCAAATGTATCTCAGGTAGGGCGCCGAGAGCTGCCCCGGGCCCCGGGGAAGGATTGGTATATGGGCTCCCCTGTTTACTTAGTATTTTATTATGAATGTTTTTTATGTACATCACAAGCAAACTGATTATATGTCCAAGTCACTATTCAAAACATACAGTATGAATACACAACTCAGAGAAAAAGGACCATTTTATTTTTCGAATCACTTATATTAATTTTATCACCATACAATTTACAAATGCAGTACCAGTCCATGCAGGCAAGAAAATTGTTTACTGCAAGATTTTCAAAATTAGAAGTGTACTTTCTTTGCTTCCCTCTAGCAAAGTGGTAAATGATTCTGATGAAATTTAAAGTACGGGCTAACTGGCTTTCAATTACAATGGTTCCCAGATCTGTCAGTCGGTCTTGGGCATTGGTGGACCGCAGATAGTTTATCTGTTTCAGTTTGACTGTGATAATCCCTATAAAATGTATGTTCATTAATTATATTTCCTCTCTGTTATTTAATCAATTGCTTTATTAATATTTTTAGATTTTATCCCCCCTCTTTACGGGCCCCCTAGAGGTCCGGGCTCCAGGGATTTATCCCGGCTTCCTCGCCCTCTCGGCGGCCGTGATCTCAGGATGTTGTCTACAGATCTACAGAAGCTAAGGCTAAAAAAGACCCTAAGATCCACTCTAAGGTTAGCCCGAGAGAAAGAAGAGAGTAGGGGGTTAAAAGAAGAGAATAGAGAGTTAAAAGAAGATAATAAGGGGTTAATTAAGTAGAAAAACTTATTCGTGGGTGAACATTCATTCAGAAAAAGAGAGAAAGACTCACCATCATCATCCGCTGGCCACTGCCGACAAGTCGGAAAAATAGTGGAAGAAAATAGGAAAGGGGTGAAAGATGAAAAGAGAGTAAAATAAGAACGCTTACAAACCATGCAAACACAGTTTTAACTCAAACAAACACTGTCATACCATGCAAACTACAAGCATGCAACTAAAGGGGATGAGAAAAGAAAAAAGTATGAAGAGTATAACAAAAAAGTGGGTTAGTTTACGCTACGAGCTACATCTTAGTTCGTGTTAGTCTAATTTTTTTTTTAATATAATTTTATTGCTGGCATATCACACGCTGGCATTAATCGTCACCAGACTCAAACCTCGACTATTACTCCCAGAGCTCCTGTTGCGAATTGTTTTATTATTTTAAACGACGTTAATATTTTAAAATGCCTATTTAAACGGTTTTTAGACATATTAACGCTGGTAGAGTTTATGACGGACGCGGGAAGATTATTCCATTTATCAGTTACTTTAAACGTAAAAACGTTTTTAGCGATGTTAGTAATGAAACATCTGCCACGTAATTTAAATCCGTTATTACGAGTATTGCTATTATCGAAAGTGAACAGTTTGTCAAAATTTACGTTATCGATTTTATTATCGATTTTGAAAACTTCAATAAGCTTCCCCCTTAATCTCCTAGTCTCGAGTGAATGCAAGTCTAACTCTTTAATCCTATCTTCGTAAGACTTGTTGCGTAGTGACGGAATTAGTTTCGTGGCGAGTCGCTGAACCATTTCCAACCTATCAATATCTCACGCAAATACGGGTACCAAAACTGAACGGCATATTCTAAATGAGGCCTGACTAGGGACTTGTAAAGGGGCGATATAATATTCTTCGAAATTACGGGCTATGAAGCCTAACATCCTATTAGCTTTGGCGCAAAACTCCAGGCACTGGTTCCTACTTTTAAATCCTTAGATACGCGTACGCCTAAATCTACTTCCTCGTCAACGCTCGCTAACTGTCTATCGTCCATCGTGTACGTGTAATTACTGTTACGAGAACCTATATGCAAAACTTTACATTTGTCTACGTTAAACTGCATCTGCCACTTATCCGTCCACTCCATAATTCTATTTACATCGTCTTGGAGCCTATTTCTACCTTCCACGTTAAGAACTTTATCGCCTATTTTAGTATCGTCCGCGAATTTTGACGTTACTGGTCAAGTCTACATCTATGTCGTTAATGTAGATTACGAATAGCAGTGGGCCTAACACTCAACCCTGAGAGACACCGCTACCTACATCCAGCCACCCCGATTCCCTACCATTAACAACGACCTTCTGTTTCCTGGCACGAAGCCATTCCTCTAACCAGTTAACTACCTGACCGTGTATACCGTGCGCTTTAACCTTCGCAATTAATCTTCTATGCGAAACTGTATCGAACGCTTTCTTTAAAGTCTAAATAAATAACGCAACCGTTCTATGCCTATCGTATTCGCGCACTGTTTCGTTATAAAACTCTAACAAATTACTTAAACAAGATTTATGGAGTCGAAATCCATGCTGACTACTATTAATCAAATCGCGACTTTCTAAGTGATCGACGATACGATCCCTAACTACAGATTCCAAAAGTTTACCGACAATTGACGTTAAGCTAATAGGCCTATTATAATTGCTAGCTACTGTGCGGTCGCCTTTTTTAAAAATGGGCGTAACGTTAGCTAATTTGAAGTCTTCAGGAATAATCCACGCTCCCAGTGACTTATTAAAAATTTTTGTTAATGGGCCTACAATAACGTCTTGCAAATCTTTCAAATGTCTAGGACAGGGGTTCCCAAATTGGTGTTCCGCGGAACACTTGTATACCGTGAGAAGTGTTCCGCGGAACACAATTTGGGAACCCCTGGTCTAGGATAAAGCGCGTCAGGGCATGGAGCCTTGCTAACTTTTAGCTTATCGATATAATCTCACCCTCGTAAACAATTATTTCATTCAAAATAGTCTCGCTAATAATTGGAACGATATCGTCCATGTCGGGGACATTATTTACGTCTTCTACGGTAAAAACTGTCACAAAAAAGTTGTTAAAAATACCCGCCATCGCCTGAGCGTCGGAAGCCAAAGCGCCGTTAGCGTCCCCTAGAGGGTCTATGTTATCTTTTATCGGCTTACGTAGTAAAAAAACTTTCGGATTATGTTTACTATCCGCAGCTATAAGTATCTCTAAATTACGCTTAGCCTTCCTAATAGATCTTTAACCTGACGTCTAAGCTCGATATATCTATTAAAATTAGCTACCGTGCCATTGCTCTCATTAAGTCTATACGCTCTGTTACGCTCGTTTATGAACTCACCTATTTCCCGAGTCCACCACTTGGACCAATCATGATTTCTAGTGCGCTTGGGTCTACAAGGAATAAACTCCCTTTCGATATTCAAAAACTTTCTTTAAACACCTCCCAATGAAAATTTGCGTCATTACCCATAAATAAATTATCCCAGTCCATTACTCTCATCCTGTCCGCAAAACTATCAAAATTACACCTACGAAAATCAAGGACTTCTATTACGTTACTTTCCTTACCGTTTTCTATCAATAGATTAAACCTAATATTTTGGTGATCACTACATCCCAAACTCTCACCTACTTCCAAACCTTCGACTATATTTTCCTCGTTCGAAATCACCACGTCTAAAATATTGTCGCCGCGCGTTGGTTCGGTAACCATCTGTCGTAAAAAATTATCTTCCATGAACTCAATCAGTTTCAAACCCTCATCATTACCAGTAAAAGTCTCGTAATTAACGTTAGGGCAGTTAAAGTCTCCAACAATTATACTATCCCGATTATTAATAAAGTTACCAAGAAGTATGTAAAATCTAGTATCGGTATCGAGGGGATGAACGGGAGGTACTACGCGCCCTAACTTCAACGCATATCGCATTAATTGCTGCCGGGAAATCTATCTCAACATCGATAGCCCTAAGGGAATTACGAATGAACAACAAAAAGCCGCCACCAATCCTACGTAACCTATCATTAGTAAAAAGTTTAAAACTCGCTATATCAAGTTCCCCCAACAAGTCCCGAGTCACAGTATTTAACCACGTTTCGGTTACATCAACTATAATTTATCACCTTAAATTCGTTCATTACTTTTGGGATGATCTGATAGTTAAATTAAATATTGTTCTATGAGCAATGATTACGAAAATTAGGCTGCGTGTGGGGTTACTAAAAAACTGAATGTGTCATAAACGGCACACAGTACAGACACACCACATTTTTTTTCAGAAAGTAGAGTAGCATACCTAAAACATTTTAAGATTTTTTTTTTTTTGCAATCTTTGCCCAAATTTTCGCACTTTGATAGGATGCCCTGACGTCATAATTCATGGGACTTGGCTGAAATAACATCAATCCAAAGAACATATATCACTAAAAGAACATATATCACTAATAGTGATAATACTACTACTAATAAAATTTTTATCTAATAATACCAGCTTGTTTTTCGAGGGGAATTTTTACACTTCTTTTACCTTTGCTCGAGTGCGCAATATTTTCCGAGATGATAAAATGACCTATGGTTATAAAAGGTGGGAATCAGCTGGTTCGGATAAATCCCATAGATCTATATAGAGGAAACATTCCCATCAAGTTTCATGAAGATCTGATGAAAAGCGATTCTTTTCGCTTTATTTACTGCTATCTTATTTTGTATTTCAAATTTTGCGTGTCGGTCATTATAACTGCTAAATCTTTTGCTCTAGAGTTTCTTTGAATTTCCTGTCCATTTGGGGCACAGTAGTCCATAGAATTTAGTTCCTTACTCCTTCCGTATCTTAACATTTGAAATTCTCAGCGTTAAATTTAATATTGTTGACTTCAAACCAAATGTAAATTCTGTTCTCATTCATTTGTAGAGATAATACATCATCTGAGCTTCTTATTTTATAATAATTTTTGTGTCATCAGCAAATAATGCTACTGTGCTATCAAATAGTCATTGGTAACTTCATTGTCTATATCAGTTGGCATGATTATGAATAGTAATGGAGGTAATGCTGTTTCTGGTGGTACTGAACTTCTGATTCTGATGAAGTTATTCTCTGGACTGAAACGACTTGATGCTGCTCATTAAAGAAGTTATCTTCCCCACATATTTCAATTTATGTGCTGATTCCATGATCACACTTATCGGACACTTTGGCAAACTCTGCGTATGTCACCTCATAGTTATGACTGTTTTTGAGTGCATCAATAATGTTGTTATAGTGTTCCATTGGTTGTGATAGACACAATCTTCCTGATCGGAATCCATGATGGTTATCTTTTATTTTTTTCTATTTCCAAAAATTCATAGTTTTTCTCTATCTTTATCTATTTTTTCTCTAGCATTCCACCTGTTCGTGCCTGCTGCTGAGCGTGCTTTTAGTTTCCCTCTAGAATCTAGATGGTGTGACATAGTCTTTTGCGAAGTCGAAGTCCATTACATTTTCCCCTTGTAATTCTTCTTCGTAAAAAGTATTTCTGCCGTATATTATTTTATCAATTTTGGGGATACTGAAAGCTGATTCCTACTGATTTCTCAGTATTTCATGTACTTCGTTTAATTTATCGGGTAAAGTATTGTTCTCATTCTTCAAAGGTCTGATAGTCGCGTAATGTTTCATTTTCCTTCCAGCAAAAGTTCAAGAGATCTTGTCTGTCTCGATCTACACTCTGCTCTCTAGTTTACTGTACCATCTATTATTTTCTAATGTTGTTGTTTTTGTAGGTTATTAATTTTTCAGTCATTCTCTCTCTCTCTCTTGTGGAATATTGACCTCTTTTGTCTCTCAAACTTTTCTTTTTTTTTGTTGTTCTTGTTTTTTCGGACAATATTTTTCCACAATTTCTAGCGTCCTCTCATCAAGGATTATTAGCACCTCTTCTGTTGTCTTATCTTTAAAGTTGGTTCTAAGCTCTGTATATTAGTAAGGATAAATTTTATTTTCTTTTTTATTCAGTGGAGATTTGTTATCACTTGGTAGTGCATGTTTCGTAGCCCTGTGACCCTCCGAGAATTTCCCTTTATTTTCTGTTTCGATACATGCTCTGTTCGGCTCGTGGTTTATCCTATTTATCGACTGTCTTTGTACTTGTTGAATGACATTTAGTAATTGTATCATGTAGGCTACATCTAAAAATCTTTAACCCTGTTTGATGGTGATTTCACGTAACTGCTCAGTTGTAGTGCTGCTTTGAAGGTGGTGTTACGGAAAGGTATTTTGGCCCGCAGTATTTTCTCCGCAATGTTGCCTCATTCTTTCTTTACTCTTTACTGCTCTTTTGAACTCTTTAACTGCATGCCTCCTCTTTTAAGGAGAGCTTGCAGGTTCAGACTTCCGACACATTCTCATTCTTTTTCTGTCCAACCCTCTAACACACGGGTTGATCGGTATTTTCAATCTTTCATCTACTCAACTGGTCAACTCTGGAACAATCTTCCACAATCCATCTTTCCCCCTGTCTATGACCTCCAATCTTTCAAACGCAGCGTGTCCAGGCATTTCGAAAACCTTGGACCTTGATTTTGGATCTCTTCTTCTTCTATTAGGGGTGGCGTTTTTGCGTCATTCGCCCTTGGCTCCTCTTTCCTGCATAAAAAAAGTTGCATCTTCCGTATCTCTAATAAGTTTTGCAGATAGTGAGGTGATGGAACTTCCAGTTGATTCGAAACTTATAATTTACATTTTTGTAATGAAAATGGCATAGAGTAAGACTGCATAGATACAAAGCAAATATTTCATTTCAAATAATGGCGTACGTATTGTATATATGATAAAATAAAATTAATGTAATTATTTCAGTCATCTCTAGAAATTTGATTTAATATTGCACAGAAAAATGTTATGAGAAACCGTCTAAGGCTACTAGTGTATTCCTTCGCACCGTGCTAGAGAACCTAGCCTTTTGGCCTAACTTTTTCATTTTGAATGTAGCCTTAGACTTCTAGACCTTTTTATAAATTTAGACGTCCGACTGGAGCGTATAAAAGGAGTGCAATCCAATAATTATGGACGGTTCAGCTTTATGTGTTAACTGTTAAGGAGTTGTTTCGACCTTATACGTTATTTAGCTTCTTCACTCATCGACTTTATCAAAGGTCTCGAGCTTATGGTTTAGCTTCTAACTCACTCCGAGTTTATAACTCGTTTGAGAGTAACTTATCTTCTTCAGCCGTCGACTTTATGAGTTACGGCTGCCAGGAGGCTCGACTGCTCGAGCATATGGCTTAGCTTCTAATTCTGATTCCGAAATTATGATCTGTTAGTAGGGTGGCCATTTAAAAAGGAGGACACTGCGTATGTGGCCCTACGTTAACATATATATATATTATATATATATGTTAACATACGCAGTGTCCTCCTTTTTGGAAATTTGGAAATGGCCACCCTAAGGACAGAGTGCTCAAAAGGCGGACTGTCCGCCTAAAGCCGGACGTCTGGCCATCCTATCTGTTAAAGAGTTATAGGCTAACAAACCCTAAGATCCACTCCAGGCTAGCCCAAGAAAGAAGTAAAAAAAAAACCAAATGAAAATAAAGAATACTGAAAACTGATACCATGCTTACACTTAAAAACGTGTAAAGCTTTCACACAAAAATACTAGCAGAGCAAAGTATAGAACAGACGAGGATCTCCTTCCTCCGCCAGCCACTGTTGGCAGAGAATTGTTGTGAAAGAAGAGTTATAAAAAAGTAGAAAAAGTTTAATTTAAAGAATAGCTTCAGAGTTTATTCACACCATGCCTACACTTATCTCGTGTATCCGATTACGGATTAGAGGACAGCCGAAAATAAACGATAGCATGAAATACTAGACTACTTAATTTGATCTATACCATGCATTTCTTAAGGATTTTTATTTATTTATTTATTATATTCAGGAAGTCATCATTTCACCGTTGCATCATTTCTTCGATGAATGCCAAGGCCATCATGTTGAAAGACTTACTTTTAAAGTTACTTGCATTGCCATCTTTCCCACTGGAATTACTTACATAAGGGAGCACTGATCCATAGGCACCTCCAGCCTGTGAGCCCCCCAAATTTAAGAATTCCCACGAAAGTATACATCAAGTTCGTGATATCCCACCGTTTTCAGGAAAGATTTATAACGTAACATATATTGTGTCCTTCACATATGAATTACTTAGATAAGGAAGCACAGCCCCAGAGTCACCTCACGCAGGTCAGCACCTCCAAATTTAAAAATGACCCTGACAGTGTACATAGTGTAATTTTGTCCCTTTTTGGCGAAATTTTGTTACACACGATTTAAAATGAAGTTGAATGAAGTTGAATACATTTCTTCTGAAGTTCTGATTCCCGAGAGTTCCCATCAGATTTCCCATCATCTGAGAATTCCCAGTGCTCTGAAACCAGACCAGAATAACGCTTCTCACTGTATTTATTGCAAAAGGAAGCATCACTACCTCTACATAAAACTGAACAATTTTCTACCTTGCTAAGTTAAATATAACGCAATTTTCCTAAAAGCTCTTCATAATATATATATATATATATACAGCAATACCCCGGTTATCGCAAACGCTGCATTTCTAAAAGTTGTTGCGAATAACGAATTTGTGAATATCGGCGCAATTTTCCCCATAAGAATTAATGTAATTAGGGGGGATGCGTTCCCCTACATACTACAATATAACTACAATGAGTGTAAAACAGTTAAACTACCATTTACTTTTGCTGTGAGTGTCAATGGCGTACCGGAGCTGGCATAAAGAGAAGGAGAGGGTGAGGAGTTACTGTGGTGAAGAGGGGGCCATGGTCATCAGCCTCCCCACTCAAGACGGCACTGACACTGCTGCTGTAGGAACGAGGACTAAAAAGCCTATGGAACGCGGACTTGGAGGTCGAAGAAGTTGGAGTGGCAGCTACATCAGGAGAAGGGGAGACTTTGGGTTGGAAAAATGCATGAAGTACCAGTTGGTGAGCCATCTTCCTCTTCTCCTTCAGAAGCTCATAGTAGGCTCGAATGTCGTTCTTGACGTTGCGGATGACAGTGGTACTCCTCTCCACATTCGGCTCAACGTCCAACGCCATGTCCAGTTCCGTCTCGAATGAAGAAAGAAGCTTCCTCAGAACTGGAGCGGTGAGGGTTTTGAGAAGAGGTCTCTCGGCCTGCTCCTCTTCTTCGTCCACTGCTAGATGCTGCTCCAACTCGATCAAGTCACTTTGCGAATAAGCGGGGTATGCTTCGCGAATATCGACTATGGGTGTTTAAATATCAATTGCGAATAAGCGGGGTTGCGAATAGCGAGGTATTGCTGTATATACAGTATATAATTCCAATTTGTGAGAAGGAATGATAGTGAGTCAGACGTATTTTCCCATCTCATACATGAGTTGCTGCATGAAATTTAACTATTTCCCAGGGTTCCCAGATATACGATAATTGGGCTTCCTGTACGATATACGATATCATGTCCATGATAATACGATAATTCTGTCACATCATACGATAATTTTAACAGACATCATCGTCTTTTTTTCATTTTAAGATCTGTAAATTCATTAATGATGAAATGAAACGGTAGAAAATTCGCTGACCCTGAATATATTATGTTTAAGTATGATGCAGTGTGGTGGTGCGTGCCACACCCACCAGCCAGCCAAAATCGTATCTGAACAGGTTCCAAATATGTAACTTTGCAAATCGTTTCTGGTCGTTCCAGTGGTTTCTCGCTTCTCGAGAGGTTGTCGGAGGTTGTTAGTTTTCGTCATCAATAATTAATCAGTTCCACAAGTAGGTTTATTTAAAAGTTTATTAAAAAGGCATTATGTAGGCTACTGTACTATTTATTTGAAAGGTAATGGTAAATAATACATAATTTACTAATTCAGAAATTAGAAGGAGGATGCGCACTGTGCAGTGAGTACGATAAATTTTTTATGTCATGTACGATAATTTAGTTTTGACAATCTGAGAACCCTGTTACTTCCTTATGGGTTAAGATTCCGACACTTTAAAGTCAGAATGACGGGTTTTAAATGGTTTCAGCTTGTATGAGCCAAATATTCATCTTGTCGTATTGCATCTTAATTGTGGTATTAAAACTGTATTGCATCTGCGATGTTTTAACATATGCAAAATGCAAGGCAAAATGGAATTGTTCTCTGAACCCACTAAAAAGCAATACACAATATATATATATATATATATATACACACTCGTATATATGTGGACTACAGACCGAATGTGCATTGAAGAAGGAGCTCTTCTGAGATAATTAAATTCACTGTAGTCCGAATAGGTAATGGTAAATGGCAATTACTGAATTTTTTTTCTATTTCGAGATAGAAGCCCAACGTGGGACTATAGTGGATTTAATTATCTCAGAAGAGTTCCTTCTTCTATTAGGTATGTGTATTTCATAAAAGTTATCTCAGGCGAGCATTCTGGGTTGTGTCACATTAAACAGACGTGTTTAGTGCCTTGAAAGTGGACGCTCATTGTTGCTGGTTTGGGTTTAAGTTCTAGATTTTGGCTAAAAATACAATAATTACATTTCTATTTGATGTGAATTCAATCCGACGAAAATACAACGCGTTTCTCGCATATATTGAGGTTCTGAATGTAGTTGTCTAGGTTAGCTTTAAACTCTAGATCTTGTTCCAAAGCTGGGTTCTATCGGCTCAGCAGGAGGAAGAGGGAAACTATATTTTGGAGCCTCTTTGCTAGTGATCTGTTCCTCATGTTAAGCTTCCATCATGAAAAAGAAAATATTTACTAGTTTCCATTTACCATCACTTATTCAGATTACAGTATAATGGATTTAATTATCCCAGAAGAGTTCCTTGTTCCATGCAAATTAGGTGTGTGTATTCGGTAAAAGTTATTTGAGGGGACCATTCTGAGTTGTATCATATATATATATATATATATATATATACACCATAGCTGCAGTCCAGCATGCTCTCAAACACACACTTCTCCCTCTATTCCTTGCTACACATACGTGCAGCTTAAATACTACACAATCTTTTCAAAATTAAAAAAAATGGAACTGTTTTTAAGAGCCTCGGAGACCTTGATTTTGATTTGTGCTCTTTCCTTCTCCTTCTATGGGGGATGGCATTTTTGCAGGCGTTCGTCCTTGGCTCCCTCCTTCCTGTTTAATATATATATATATATATATATATATATATATATATATATATATCATGAAGAGAGCGGACATAATTCCAATTTATAAAGGAAGGGATCGATCTGACGCAAAAAATTATTGGCCAGTGTCGCTGACATTTCATCTTATAAAAATATTTGAAAGAATATTTAGAAAAAAATATGATTTTTCGGAGACTCAGAAAAAAATTAAATAAGAAACAACATGGATTCTGGTCAGGAAGATCTGCCGATCACAACTAATGGAACACTATAGTAACATTAATTATTGATGCACTCGAAAACGATGAAAACTATGATGTGATATCCATAGACTTTGCCAAGGCGTTCGAGAAGTGTGAGCATGGAATCATAGCACATGAACTGAAATATGATATATGGGAATAACAAGAAAAGTAAGAAAGTGGATGTAAAATTTCCTAAGTGAGCGGCAGCGAAGTCGTTACAGTACAAGGAATATTTTCCTCAGAGTCAGAGGTCCGTAGCTCAGTATCAGTATGCGAACTGATATAGCTGAAGTTACCAATGATAGCACAGTAACATCCTTTCCTGATGACACAAAAATTAGTAGAAAAATAAGAAATTTAGATGATATAGAATCTCTACAATCAGACATGAACAGAATTTACAACTGGTCTGAAGGCAACAATATGAAATTTGATATTGAGAAATTCAAACTATTAAGATACGAAAGAAGTGAGGAAATAAAATCCATGGAACACTATACTCCAAATGCACAGAAAATTCAAACAAATATTAAAACAAAAGATTTAGGAGTTACGAGTATAATGACTGATGACGCGAAATTTGAAACAAAAGATAAGATAACAGTAAAGGAAGCAAAAAGAATAACTGGACAGATACTGAGAACTTTTAAAGAAGGGACATGAATATAATGATTCCTATGTTGAAAACACTGATCATACCCAAGTTGGAGTATTGCTCACTCTTAACAGCTTCATATAAAACAGAAAACATTAGTCAACTAGAAGAGATTCAGAGAAGCTTCACAGCCAAGATCAGTGGATGCAAAGAGTTAAATTATGGGAAGGTTTACGTGAATTAAATTTATACTCGCTGAAAATAAGAAGAGAGAGATATACACCTTTATTTACATTCGGAAAATAATGCAGAAACTAGTCCTTAATTTCACTTTGAACCCTATAACCACTCAAACAACAGTGAAAAGTAGGAAAAGAAGAATGTGTCATGTTTCCAAACTAAAGGCTGACAGGGAACATTATCGACGCTGAAGGAAAATAGCTTCGTTGTGAGAAGACCATGACTTTTTTTTTTTAGTGGGGGAAGGGAGAAGAAAAATTTTATGAAAATAAGTTGCCTTCGTTTGAAATTCGAATGAAAGTTATGATGGAACAGTTCAGATTACGTATGTTTAACAGCAGATAATTATAATCTTCATTCTGTGCATTTTCAGTTCTTGGTTTATTTATTTTATTTCATTTCATCTTTCTTTCGAACGACAGTAATATAAGTTTTTATTAATTTTATAATTCAATTGTAAAATTAATAATAATCCAAATCAAAAAATTTTTATGGAAAATCTCAGCAAATGGAAATGCATATATAAAATTTATATTAACTCTTTTCAGATCTTGTTTTTACGTGCTTCGCTAATGTTCTAAATCCATTTGCATAGAATCTAATGGATTCATAAAATGTTATATTAAATCCATTTATTTCTTTTGCGTAAAACAAACAAACAATGTACAGATTTAAAATGTTTGCAACTGTTTTATCAAATTAAAATATACAACGTTTTTGTATATTTAAATGCATTTATTTAAATGTTAAAAAGTGAAAAGTTTAAATTGGTCCGCAGTTTATATATATATATTAAAAAGTAAGGATGGCAGCCTTGCAGCATAACGGATACTAAATAAAGTTTTGCCAAAACCTTTTTTACTATTAGTTGTCAATTTGCTGTAACAATTATTCAGGCTTTTAAGGGTATAATTCAGATAGAAAAGAAAAGTAGGATTACAGGAATATAGAATAAACAAGAACCTGTTGCGATAGTTTTTGAATGCATTTATAAGTTGGTATGCTGGAGATTTCTCTGTTCTTTTTGGTAGCTCGTGAAACAGGTTTGAGCCTTTGTTCACACTAAAACAAACAAACAAAATTAAAAATCGGGTAAAATAATGTAAAAATCGTAGAGGGTTTTGTCTTTTTTTAAAATTTTACTGCTCATTGTGTCAAGTTAAAAAAAAAAAAATGAGCTAAACTCTTTCATTTATGTATGTAACATAATACATGTAGAAGACCGACAAGAAATAGACTAACAAGTAGACAAACAAATTCTTTCTTCCACGCCATCATCAAACATTCTTAGAAGACACACGTAGTCAAGGAATCAGAAACAATGAAAACGTCTGTTTCTTCCCAAAAGGCCCGCGAAAGCAAGCCCTTATCAATTAAAGGACACGTTTTAAGAAATGCCCACGAAAGTTCCGCGTCACAGAGGTCATATAAGCGAGTTTCCACTGATACACTTCCTTACTTCTCACTCACTCCTCACTCATCCTCACTCGCTCTCACCACTTCTCGTTTGCATTTCTCGTCACGTGTCACGTTTCCCCTACGTCCGTAGCACAACTTGTCACATCAACCGCCCTCCGGCTTCCCGCCGGAGGAGCGGCCTGCTGTTCCTTCAAGGCTTTCGATCTATCGTTAAGTAAGACCTTCCGCCGTCAGCCTGCAGAAGCACTTCTTCGAAGCCCAGCGCCTTTTCGACTTCAGCTGGCTTCAGTCCCTCAAGCATCATCTCAACTCTACACGAAGCATCACTTGACGTAAGCTATAAATCCTTCCTGCAACAAACAAGACTACCGCAGTGGGCGTTTCCATTGGCCTCTTCACCACACCTCAACCGGTTGCCAATCATCCTCGAGAGCACCGGCAAAGTTCAACGCTACGAGAGAACATCCTCAAGGAGGATACAGTACGTGAACCCTCTACGAAGCTACAAGCCCAAATCACTTCACCTTGGTTCAGCGTTCGCCGCTTTACGAAAAGCGGCCGTCAACGAGAATCCAATAAGCCCTTTAACACTTCACCGTGAAGACCTCGATTTGCAGAACAACGGACGACAACGACTCCTCGAGCCAACAGGAATAGGTCCACCTTCTACATTCCTTCGCCAGAGGTATTCATCGTTTCTGGTAAGACAAGTGCATCTTTTCTAACTAACTCTCGTGAAGCCTACATCAGCCTACAGCCGAACGGTAGGCTATACTCCCAAAATGTTTAATTAACCGTTCTAACTGACTCTCGTAAAAACGCAGTAGGCCTTTTTCCTAATCCAAGTGTTATTACAATATTCGATTGTGCATCAGACTAATTCTCTAATACAAACCCACACTAGACTTATTTCCTGTGCCCAGTTCAACTGTCATTTCCAATACCGTAATCGTGTACTGTATCATCCTGCTATTGTGTTCTTTCATGTATCCATCAATATTTTGCATCCACTTATTTATGTGATTTATTTAAGCATTTCATTATTGACGGCCGAATCCACTTACGGTGTACTAAACGCACGTGCATTCTTAATATCATTACTAGGCTCATTCAATGTTCCATTTATGCCTAACTCTAGCCTGCGTCACCTATTCAGTGCACCAAAATGTACGTGCTTAATTTCTATTATTATTAGGTTGCAAGCATTTATTCCATGTTCATTCGTGCATAACCTTTAGCCTATATAATCAGTGTGTTACGTATTCTATTCAGTGTACCAAAACGTACGTGCTTAATTTCTATTATCACTAGGTTTCATATTTTATGTTGTGTTCCATTTCGCATGCCATTAGCCTAACATAAATGAATGCAATTACTTGACAATTAAGCTCTTAACCATTTCTCTTATTGGCTAAGCCCCATGTCGTCTTAGCATAATATAAAGGCTCTTAAATAATTGTTATTCACTATTATTACTGTCAATCATTTGTTATTCACTGTGAACAAATAACTGATTTATTTTCTTAATTAAATACAAAACAATAAGGCGCTTTTTATAACCTTAACAATATTTGCTTGGGTGTAATCCAAGCTGGTGACCTCGAAGCAATTCGTATCATTCAGAAATATTATAGTAGGCCTACTCCATTAGCCACTTTCAACCGGTGATACTGTATGACATCATAAATTGTTAACCCAGCCTGCCATTAACAATCAATCATTGCATCAACTATTCACTAGCATTAAATTAGTCAGCATCACCTCATTCGGCTAACAATAGGCCCACTATATACATGTTATTAACTTACGAATGCTAACTTCAACTTAATTCTAAATAAAGTTAACTATTTCACTTCTATTTCATAATGAATAATATGGATATGGATAAAGGTATGAATTCTACCTTGAACAACTATAGTTCACTTGACTTGCTGTCGTATAGTATTATGAAATGTAAAGAAATGGACAAAAAAATTACAGAAAATAAGACATTTTGAGGACTTAAACACTGCGAATAAATCAAGATGGGAAGAAACGATAGAAATTTAAATGTAATAATGGGGTTATTTAACCTCCTTCGCAACATCTAAGATCGTATGACGGAGACGACCTACAGCTAGAGGACCTACAGCTACATCCGAACCACGGGTCGCTACATAGTCTGGATGGGGAGGACGGCATCCCACCAACTACTATCTGACCCAGTGTTGCTTAACTTCGCTGATCAACTGAAAGCGGTGTTACGACATTGGCTACGATGTAGTCAGGGAAAGAAATGCTAGAAAATTTTTTAACACAATGAATAATAAAGTCATTGGTCCTTATAGTTATTTGCATCAAGTGCAATGTTATATTATTATAGGATGTTTTTGTTTGTGTGACGTCAGAACGTAAATTATACTTTCTGTGTGGAACTGTATGAATGTTTGGTACCCCTGCATACGAGTGGAAAGCCTTAAGTTTAATAGAAATTTATGGAAAAGGATTTTTGCTTTATGCCAGTAAAGAGTTGTGAAAATTGAGTGGAAAGGTTGTTTTAGTTTCCGACGACTATTTTTTCGGCCTCTTTCGGAGAGGTAATTTTCTTCTGAAATTTTAAGAAATTGTGTATTTATCCGTGTCATTATAAATTATTTTCCCATAAGAATGTGTATTATTGGAATTGGATCATATGTAGAATTCGGACCCCTACCAAGGTTGGGGTCTGTATTCTCCATTTGGCTTGTTTAAGCTACTCTTTAACTATTTGAATTTCTACATTTGCCTTAACATCCGAGGCCATGTTTAAGCTACGCTTTAACTATTCGAGTCAGTTTTAGCCGAACCATTGTTAGCTTTATAAGGCTAACTAACGAAAATATCATGACCTAACCTAACCAATCGTCAAGGGCGTACAGTTACCCTAACGATTGGTTAGGTTAGGTCGTGATATTTTCGTTAGTTAGCCTTATAAAGCTAACTAAAGAAGGCTGGGGTCTGAATTCTACATTTGATCCATAAGATTTTACAATTGTGTGATTTTAATGGTTTTTATTTGTGATAATAATAATAAAATTTTCTATGAACCTTTAAATTGTTTATTGATGTCCTTACTGTATACGATTCGTTTGGGGTCTGGCTTCTATAATCTATACATTAGGGGAAAGTTGGGGTCTGGATTCTACATTAGGGGAAAGTTGGGGTCTGGATTCTACATTAGGGGAAAGTTGGGGTCTGGATTCTACATTAGGGGAAAGTTGGGGTCTGGATTCTCCATTAGGGTTACCTGGGGTCCGAATTCTACATATGATCCTTGGAATTAACCATGGATAATATTAATTGCCCGTGTTTAAATTTTCGTAAATGTATCGGATATCTACAGTATATTATACACAAAGCTGTGCGCGCTACTCATGAAAACTAGCGCCGCTAGCGCTAGCGCTAGTGAGGCAAAATAATAGCGGCGCTAGCGCTAACGCTAGTCATTTCAAAATTTAGCGACGCTAGCGCTAGCGTTAGTTTTCAATATTAGCTATAACAAATAAAAAATGCCTATTATGTTAGTTACACTTCTATGCAGTAATATTGTCAAAAAGAATGTTTAAATGAAACAATTATACTATAGAACCAAAGCTTTTTATTTATTTAAATCCAGTGTAACAAAACTTTTTATTTATTTAAATCCAGTATATTTATTTAAATCTAGCTATAACAAATAAAAAATACCTAATACCATAGAAAACAATACATTTCTTTTTTTAATTATGATATATATATATACAACAGAAGTATTTCAAGTAATATATTTGTAATACGTTCAAACTCGTATGGAATAGGACTTTAAATTCATTTTTGAAATAAAAATTAGCGCTAGCGCATAGCGTTAATTTTTATTTAAAAAACTAGCGGCGCTGGTAAATGCGCTAGTAGTTTGAAAATATAGCGACGCTAGTGGTGGCGCTATTAAAAAACTAGCGGCGCTAGTCACAGCTCTGATTATACAGTATGTGACGCAATAGCATTAACACAAGAGCTTAACGTTTGGTAAATATGTATCTAGGATATTTTATTTTTAGGATGCTGCATAGGAGCTGAAAGTTTTGTTTGAAACTCACACTTTTGTGCAACTATACTTTCGTGAAATGGAGTGTTGCAACAATTCTATGGATAGCTAATAAGGCCCGGCCTGTTAACATCCCAGGGTTTGTCGGTTTTCTCAGCCTGAGTGCCACTCCCATTAAAGGATTCGCAATAAACCTATATTTTTGCGAATGTAACTAGGCTGGTATGCCTTTGTTTATCCAGTACCAGTTATTTGTTAGGTTTAAGCGAGGCTCTTTTCCGTTCTACCCCAGCAACAAAAAATGAAATTATATATTATTTTCTACTGTAGTTTTACTTGCTGAATTCAATAATATATATCTTGTTTTGGAGAAATTAATAACAAAAGAGTTATAGTCCGTTTATTTTATTTAAAAGTAGAGATTGCATTCAAGATTTCAATAAAAATGTCCTTTCCTTTTTGTCTTCTCCGCAGAAATTCACATAAATAAGAATCTATCATATTTCTAGATGTTCCCCAATGTCTCTCGTTCCTTTGTTTAGCTAAATCAACTGTACGCCCTTGACGATTGGTTAGGTTAGGTCGTGATAGTTTCGTTAGTTAGCCTTATAAGGTTAACTAAAGAAGGCTGGGGTAGAACGTTATTTCCTTAACTATATTTATGAAATTCCATTTATCATCCATAACAATATCTACAAAAGAGAGAAAAAAATTAATAATTATAACCATAACTAATTAAAGCACGAATACTTTCTCCAAAATAAAATATATATTATTGAATTCAGCAAGTAAAACTACACTAGAAATTGTTGCTGGGGTAGAACGGAAAAGATCCTTAAGCGATTACAGACAATAAATTGCCGATAAACTATTTACTTATTGTGATTTAGATTTAAAATGTTTTGGTTTTCGAGAATGTCAGGGATGCCGATTCATTTTGCATGAAATTTTAAATTATATTTGTCGATAAATATTTTCCGCTTTCCTTATAATCCTTTAAATAAAATGCTTGGGCAAATAAAGGAGTTTGAAGTGTAAAACTAATCTTTTTTTTTTTAACTTTGTATTCTACAACAATTTAGGAAATTTGAATTAAACTAGTAGCGATCTCGTCATACGAAAAAGATTAATGTAAAATTATCTCGAACCTTAAAATTTAATGATTTTAATTTTGAAATTTAACATTTTGGTTTTCAAGTTGCTACTAAGTTACTTTTTACGATGAAAAAAATAATAAAAAATATATATATATATATATATGAAAATTATTTCACGAAAGTAACGCGTGAAAAATATTTATGAATAAAACCACGAAGGAAAGGAAACAGAGTGGTGCTCAAGCTCTTTCTTCTAATGACATCCTCAGGAATACTGAAGTACATAAAAAGTTCAAGACTATATATAGGTTACAAAAAAAAAAATATATATATATATATAGTAAATACAGAAATAAAAATTGTGGGAGGAGCATACACATTTGTTAGGAAAACTACCAATTTTAGCACTTTTCCCAAATTCAACACAAGCTCAAATGGATTGTTTGCAACCAATTTTATAGATAATGCCTAAATGATATATAGGTCACAAAAAAATAATAAAAATAAAAAAATAAAAATAAATTGAAAAATAAAAATTGTAAGAGGAGCATACAAATTTATAAAGGAGCATTACCAAAGGTTTAGCACTCTGCCCTTCTTGTTTAAATCCGTTCTGAACGAATTCAAAACAGGATCGAGTTGGAAAAAGATCTTTGCTCATGTTAAAGTTATTTGTAAGTTGAATAATAGCAGACTCAAGAATATTTCTATTAACAATGTTGCTAGAGTGAAACAAAACTGAAGCATTATTCCAATCAATACAATGGGATAACTCTGACAAATGGACAAAAAGGGCACTGGACGACTGTCCCGTTCTACCGGAATATTGATGCTGTTTTACACGCGTGTGCAAATCCTTTCCCGTCTGACCAATGTAAAAGGAATCACATTGTTTACACCCAATTTTATAGATAATGCCTGAATTATTGGTAGGGCTATTTTTTACTATGATATTTTTCACAATATTGTTATATGAAAATACTATATTAATACCCAAAAGTTTAAGTACATTAGCAATGCCTAAAAGGCACGGGAAAAATGGAAGTACTAAAATATTCTTTGACAAAGTGCGAGTGTTATTATTCACACGATAGAAGGTTCGTTTTGCCTTGTTAAGACAAGATTCCATAAACGCAGGTGGGTAGCACAGATCACTTCCAATACCGTTCATTTTTTCCAATTCGGCATCGATGTATTCCGGACTGGCGATCCTAAGAGCGCGGAGAAACATTGAAGAAAATATGGTCTTCTTAATCGGGGTGTCATGTCCATAGTAAAAGTGTACGTAGGACAAATTGTTTGTTTTTTCCGATAGATACTAAACTTAAAACCTGGGCTTTCCCTATGTACACACATCCAAAAACGGGATTGAGTTGTCTTGTTCCACTTCTAAAGTAAACTTAATGGAGGGGACTTGATCATTTAACTGAAAGAGGAAGTCATCCAGGTCACGATTCATGGGCCAGATACACAAAATATCGTCGACGTAACGCAACCATGGGATGCGAACCCCAAGGATTCTCGGAATGTAAGTAATTTCGAAAAACTCCATATAAATATTGGAGAGGAGGGGCGACAAGGGGTTGCCCATGGCCATCCCGAAAACCTGTTAATACTACTCACTACTAAAAGTGAATTTACAGTCTTTGATGCAAAGCTTAATAAGTTCCAAAACGATGTGTTCAGGTAGTGGCAGGTCGTACTTATGTAATTCTCGGGAGAGAAAGTCAAGTATATCGTCAATGGGCACTTTTGTAAACCATGAACAAACGTCAAAACTGATCAATCTATCGTTGGTTTCAATGCGTACATTATTCAATTTTTCAGTAAGAACCATAGAATTTTTTACATGTGAATCAGAGATAGTTCCGAGAATGGGGGACAAGACTTTGACAAGCCATTTGGAGAGTTTATAGGTAATAGAGCCCACCGAGCTAATAATAGGGCGCATAGGGTTGCCAGGTTTGTTGGTTTTAATAAGACCGTAAAGGTAGGGAAGAGAAAGTGAAGTGGACATGAAAAGCGGAATTAAGTCCTTATGATCTTTGAGAATGTGTTTGAAGCCACTATTGAATGATTTGATGACGTCATCCTGCGGGTGCTTCCTAAGTTTTCTGTATGTGGCGGGGTCCTGGAGCAGCTCATTCATCTTTCTAATGTAGTCCACTTTATCCATAATAACTATGGTGTTGGAAGTGATCTGTGCTACCCACCTGCGTTTATGGAATCTTGTCTTAACAAGGCAAAACGAACCTTCTATCGTGTGAATAATAACACTCGCACTTTGTCAAAGAATATTTTAGTACTTCCATTTTTCCCGTGCTTTTTAGGCATTGCTAATGTACTTAAACTTTTGGGTATTAATGTAGTATTTTCATATAACAATACTGTGAAAAATATCATAGTAAAAAATAGCCCTACCAATAATTCAGGCATTATCTATAAAATTGGGTGTAAACAATGTGGTTCCTTTTACATTGGTCAGACGGGAAAGGATTTGCACACGCGTGTAAAACAGCATTAATATTCCGTTACTGTAGAACGGGACAGTCGTCCAGTGCCCTTTTTGTCCATTTGTCAGAGTTATCCCATTGTATTGATTGGAATAATGCTTCAGTTTTGTTTCACTCTAGCAACATTGTTAATAGAAATATTCTTGAGTCTGCTATTATTCAACTTACAAATAACTTTAACATGAGCAAAGGTCTTTTTCCAACTCGATCCTGTTTTGAATTCGTTCAGAACGGATTTAAACAAGAAGGGCAGAGTGCTAAACCTTTGGTAATGCTCCCTTATAAATTTGTATGCTCCGCTTACAATTTTTATTTTTCAATTTATTTTTATTTCTTTATTTTTATTATTTTTTTGTGACCTATATATCATTTAGGCATTATCTATGAAATTGGCTGTAAACAATCCATTTGAGCTTGTGTTGAATTCGGGCAAAGTGCTAAAATTGGTAGTTTTCCTTACAAATGTGTATGCTCCTCCCACAATTTTTATTTTTTTTACTATATATATATATATATATATATATATATATGTAACCTATATATAATCTTGAACTTTCATGTACTTCAGTGTTCCTGAGGATGTCATTAGACGAAAGCGCTTGAGCACCACTCTGTTTCCTTTCCTTCGTGGTTTTATTCATCATATATATATATATATATATATATAATATTTAGGAGAAATCCAATGACAAGGAGAAATGTAAATGCCATGAAAAGTCTTCTTTAATGCGCAACGTTTCGAGCAAATACGCTCATCTTCAGGCTGTATGATAACAATGTGAAATTAAAATCAATAATTGAATGAAAAACCAGACAAAGAAAATTTCTATAACCTATTCATAAAGGCAAACTTTAAAAGACTGAAAAAAGAGGGTTAAATTCTAAGTTATACAGATTTACATTTAAAATTAAGAAGCTATTTTTAAATACATATAGTAAATGTGAAATTAATACAGTGGAAAAATTAACAATAGTACACTGGAATAATGAAACTAACTAACCTTTGAAATTTTGATTTTATAATTAATTTCATTATTTAATAAATATTCCAGGGACGATTGATAAAATTCAGAGTCATATAGATTGTCACGGTAGAGTTTGAAGTAAACAAATTTCGGGAAAACCCTGCAGGTCCGACACATTTCAAGAAAATAACAGTCCAGTTTTGACTTGAGAAACTTTCGTGAAGTCTTCCAAACATGGCGATAAGCCCTAAGGCCATCTTGTCCATACCTTGAGTATATATAATCATGCGGGTTGCTTCTACAGAGCTTCAATTTAATATTTAGGAGAAATCCAATGACAAGGAGAAATGTAAATGCCATGAAAAGTCTTCTTTAATGCGCAACGTTTCGAGCAAATACGCTCATCTTCAGGCTGTATGATAACAATGTGAAATTAAAATCAATAATTGAATGAAAAACCAGACAAAGAAAATTTCTATAACCCAAAACAAAATGTGCTCTTATTTCCACATTTAAGGTATACCAAGGAGAAAAAAAACCCATCTCAAATCCCAAATAAAAGTAGTGACGACATTATCAATGAAGGACATTTCTTTTAGAAATTAGAATTCTAAAAGGACAACTATCACTTAATAAGGAAATACTGGACTTGAAGTCCATATACATGAACCACCCACCTGTCCAAAACCACTCTGTTAATTCAACCACAATGGTATCGAGGATCACGTCCTAACATTCTGAAGTGCAACGGCCTGTCCACTGACACCGACTAGAAACCAACAAAACAGGCTTGATAACCAGAGATGGATGGGCAGTAGGGTGGATCGATTTTACATTTTTTTCGATTTCCATATTCTAATAGAGACAAAAACTTGCGCATGCATGAGAAAATAGCCTCTGCAAAATTTTAGCTTAATAGGTAATCATCTTCTGCCCCCGGCAGAGCGATGAAAATCATATTTTAGTAGTCAAAAACGTATTTTTCTTATAATTTTTAAAATATTTCAATATGCGTGTGTGTTATTTCATGCCTAAGCAACGATATAAATGCTATGGGAAATATATAAATGCATTATTTAAGACAGAGAGCCGATCTGAAAATATGCATATAAATTACCTATTTTCAGATCGGCTCTTTGTCTTAAATAATGCATTTATATATTTCCCATAGCATTTATAGCGTTGCTTAGGCATGAAATAACACACACGCATATTGAAATATTTTAAAAATTATAAGAAAAATACGTTTTTGACTACTAAAATATGATTTTCATCGCTCTGCCGGGGGCAGAAGATGATTACCTATTAAGCTAAGATTTTGCAGAGGCTATTTTCTCATGCATGCGCAAGTTTTTGTCTCTATTAGAATATGGAAATCGAAAAAAATGTAAAATCGATCCACCCTAATGGGCAGTAATGTATTTGATAAATATTTAAATATGGATTTAAATACAATTTGTATTTAAATACTGTATTTATAAATAAATTTTTTCACGGTATTTAAATGCATATTTAAATACATTATTGGTGTATTTTGTAATTATAAATACATATTTTCAAATAAATTTTTAAGTAAATTTGCAAAAAATCATGGATTTTTTTCTATTATTGGGAGTACTTTAGTTTCGTATTTTTTGGTAAATTTAATTATTTTTCCTGTAACTGTTCTAAACTGTACTGTTTGTTTATTATGATTCATGTAGTCCCTTCTTTCTGTTGCCGCTTTGGATTACCTTTGTTGTGGATAGGAAGCCTCAAACTATATAACACTAATAAACACTGAAAATTTAGGATGTATTTAGATTGTATTTAAATACATTTTAAAGTAATGTATTTAGTATTTAATTACATTCCAGTTTGCAGTAATGTATTTGGTATTTAAATAAAATTTGCGTGGTATTTAGTATTTCATTTCATTTTAAAGTATTTATGTTCATCTCTGCTGATAACGCAGTATACCACACAATCGAACACAAAGATGATTGGCCTCTAAATTTATTATATACCCAACAAACACGCTACGTAAATACAACATTGTATCCTGGTTGAATCTTGCTCATGTCAGAAATTGATGTTGTACTGACGTAGTGACAACATAAAACTTAAACGTTATATTACAACGTTCATACAACGTTGCATAATGACGTATACACGTGAAGTACAAGTAAACTTCTGACGTAATTTTTTGTACGTATCATAAACGTCTGCATGTAAGGTTTTACATCCATACCATGTAGTTTCGTATTAAATTATTCTTTGTTTCAAAATTGTAACGGAGTTACATACGACATACTACTATTTCAAATAGAGCGCCTTTGTTGGACCAAATTCTATCCTTGAGACGTTGAGACAACGTTGTATCTACGTAAAGTTTACGTAATATCACAACGTTGTAAAGACGTAACTGAGAACACACACACACACACACACACACACACTCACGTTGTATCTACGTCACAGTGCTAAAATACAACCTTGTGAAAACGTTGTATCTACGTAAAATTGTTAGCTGCCCGGTACAAATCTACAAAGGCTGTACACTAGGGTGGGACGAAAATATATCGAACTCAAGTTGTCAGTATGAAACATAGCTGAAAAGATGCTCTAGTACCCATCTATCATAAAAACATCAACTTTTATAGCCTATGAATATGTGCATTCTCGCAACTTTGATCTCAATTTTGAAGAAAAGCCAAATTTTGAAGCAAATTTAGTTTGGTTAAAAATTATAATATTTCTTTTTATAAACCAAAACATGTGTTTATCACTAAATTATATGAAGTGTAACTGCTATCCTCTTGTTGATTTACTTAAAATCTGACTTTGTTTCCCTTTCTGGATTCTCTGGCCGAGATTTCTTGCTGAGAATAACCATTCCATGGCGGGCGTCATGTCCGTAGACTTTTTCGCTTGCAGAGAGGAGATTTTTCACATTTCTTTGAACTGCCTGAGAATGACACGGGTATGTGTCAAGAATTATGGGTTTTTGGCAGTCATCAGTGCTACTTATAACATCAGAGAGTAAGGAAGGAATAGTAATATCCATTTCGTTCCAATCAATCATATTCATATAGGTCGAAGCTGAGAAGTTGAGCCAGATGGATTTCTTGTCAGACATTCGAATTTCACCCGGTATAACATTCCTTTTCGCTTGTAGCACTTTTTCGACTGCTAGCTTCCGAATATTCTTATTCTTGTCAGCGATAGCAAATTAAAGGATATTAATATCAGGATGACAAAAGTAACACTTGTTTTGTAACACAGGACGAATAATGTTTGGTCGATTGTATGTAATTCTTGATAGAGCTCAATCATGAAGAAAAAGTTTTTGGCCCCATCCTGCCAAGACCAGTTTGCTTTGATATGGAACCATGCAGGAGCATAGAAGTTCAGTATAAAATGAGCAATCCTTTGAAGTGTCTCTGATGGTTTTTCGTGCGACATGTAATAACGTAAGACGATTTGCTTTAGTCAGCCATCGTGCATTATTGAGAGACCCAGGTTGAGCAGTTTCTAACAATTTGATAGCTGGACCTCTACATGACAGTTTTGAATTGACAAACACGCCTTATGGAGGTGTTGCTGGTCACTGCTGAGATCTGCTAGCACTATTTCTGGTAAGTCCATCACTTTTCCAGCGAGAGGTGGAAATTTTGCAATTGGTCTGTTCTCTGGATCAAAGTTCAAATCCTTGCCGATTTTGCCCTGTGAACTTCTAGGTGCTGTCGTTTGCCGGTCAAGAACTTCCAGGTATTTTCACAAGGGAAGCTCATTAGTGTGAAGTAAGCAAATAAACCAGTGGCATGGTCTTTCCACTGTCAGCTGTATTTTTCTAATTACTCCATTTGATTTACCTGTATTTACATTAGTTGCATCAGAAACTACTGCTTTTAAAGTCGATGCAGAGTTGGTGTCAGTAGTTACTGATATAATTTCCCTAGCAATATCACTTGCCCTTCCACTTTTAGGAGCAATATGGTCAATATATTCGTTTCCTGGAAATGAAACTAACACATAGTAGTCCTCATTCAAAGCCCGCTGGCATTCTCCCACTTTTGAAAGAGTTTTATCAATTTGTCCATCAAATCTAAGGCAAACTATTCCTTTATTCTGTTCTTCATGATTCTTTCTTTCTATGCTTCTCCACAAGGTTCTTTGACGACGCAGTTTACTGGGATCAAACGTAGTATTTTCAGATAATTCACAGTCCTGCGATGGTTTTGTTGTCCGAAATATTTTATCACTTATATAGTAATTTTTGCACACTGATTCCGAAAATAATATTAATTTTTCGCCATAACGTACAGATTTTCCACAAAGTGTCATACTTCATATTACATACAGTATGTAAGTAATTTTCATTAAATTTTGATTAAAAACTACTGCCTATAAATTCGTATAAATGCTTGGTTTCACCAAGACATCAAAGAAATGGAGAAGAGATATCAGGGAAGGTGGGACATCAGCATGATGGCTGATTACTGCAGGATGTTGAAACGGGATACTCCAGAATTATCACATAAAAGAAAAGGAACAGCGCGTACATTCAAGACTAAAAGGCATAGATCTCACAAGAAAACTCAGGACAAATAAAGATGAATATGTAAGTGACGTTAATAGTCTTCTTTCTTTTTAAAGTTGTTTGCATTTGTAATTAGTATAACAAAGTGAAATAGGTACCTATGTAAATTGAAATAAATGATATTTATTTATGTTGTTTTTTCCATTCCAGTTATAGAAAAAAATGGACACCTAATTCGAAATCAGCGTAGTTGAATTATATAAAATCAGTTATTAGTAAGAAAACAACTCTTACAAAGTTCTCATTTGCAGGCCTGTGTAATAGATTAAGATCTTTTAAGACAGCATTAGCAATTAAACAAGCATCACGGTTGGTTATTTTGCATCGATCAACTGCCTTGCATAATTCTGGATATTGGCGTCGATTTTGAGAAGTGCTAGCTTCTGTATCTAACTCGTACTCGCTCAATTCGAAATCTTAATTTTGATAACCTTTTTCACATTCAGAGCTGATCTCACCAATATCACAGGATTCAACTGCATTTCATGGACAAAACTCTTTTGTTTATCTTAAACCCTTTCATACCTGATTTTCGTTTACTTTTCATGCCACAAAAAAACCACTTGTGTTATATCTCCAGAATGACTAAAATCTCATAAAATTTGATGGTCTCATTTGCGCCCATACGGCATGAAAGGTTTAAAGAACTTTCTTTTATGTTTTCTGTTTTCTATTTGTTGTAGTTTTGAAGTTTTCACTTTGTCCAACTTACCTATAATTATTTTTCGTTCAGTCTGTTGATCAATCCAGAGCTCCCATTCATCATTCGGGATTTTTTCCGCCTTAGCACATTTACACTCATTTCTTTTACGAGAACCGGAGGCATAGCACTAGCAGCAACATATGTCAAATAAATTTCTGAAGGAATCCTATTTACTTTGATAAGTACTGAAAGTTCTTTTACTCATGGGATATTTGCTAAGTTCTTGTCCCTTCTCTATTAATCTCTTTACCTTAATTACTATGCTTTTGAAGTCGAATGTTGGAATGGAAGCACGGATATATATATATATCAATCACTTCTTCCGCGATAATTTCAGTGTATTTCTGAGTGCTAAATATTGCAGTAATGAGCTTATGTTTAAGACGAGCTTTGAATACATCCTCACAAGTTGGTAGTTGGTTTCCAAGAAGCTCTGCTGGCGTTCCGAAAACAGAAGGCTTCACTTTTTCTCTTGTTATACCAGAAGAGGCCATTGCAAGCTATGCTATTAATCTGAAGCAAAATAAAATAAAATGCTGAATCAAGAAACACATGATAGGTCAAATAAATGATATGTCACAAATACACATGTAGGCACACAAATACACATGATAGGTCAAACACATATGGGTTCTACATTTTAAAATAAGCAAAAACAATGTTTATTAATGGTTTTTTGATAGACATTGGCATTATTTGAGTTTATTGTTGAGATCCTCATACCTGTGAGGCGAAAAATTAATTTAAGGAAACATGCTGAAAATGATCTTTTGTGGCCTTAGTTCACAATTTATTTTTTCATAGTTGCCAGCATCGAAATTAATATTTCTAAAAGATATGACTTATTCCTTAATCAGTGACTACTCGGGCATCTTTTTCAGCATGTTTCATTAAATTAAATTTTTTCAACCCACCCAACAGTGTACACTGACAAAACAGGTTGCAAATGGAAATATCTACAAAATGAAGCTCTGGAAACCAACACCGAATTCATAAGCTTAACGAAACACACTTCCATAAGTGTGAAAAAGTCTGTGAAAGCTGTATCGAAGTGACCAAAATAACACTAAAAGACTGAAATATACTTAGAGAGGTATATTTGCTAGAAGAATAGTAGTATGATGTATTTGCATGAAAAACAACTACACAGGTGAAGTGGAGGTAAACAAATAAAACAATGTTTAGTGCCAGTGCCGGTGACGCACTATTACTATTATTTTTATCGTCATCATCATCATCATCATCATCATTATTATCAAGCTTTAACTGTTTAAAGTTAGTTAACCAGTGTGTTTCTGCTCAAACGAAATTGTAAATGTGTGAAGATTAGTACTAACAATCTGATATGATAATCTACAGTACTTAACTAATAATACTACATAAAACTATCTTTAAATTTTTCTAGCGACATCCGGTACTACCTTCATAGTCCCATGAGGCGACAAACTGTATCTGTGACCTTGAAATAACAAACATATGAATGAACGAACGGGTGATCCTATAAACTTAAGAAAGAACGAAGGAGTTTTAACTACATATGTGCAAATAAAAATTAAACGTAAAGCAAGGAAGTTATGTAAAATAGTCATATTCTCTAATTAAAATTTCCTAAAACTATTAATAAATATCAAAATTCAAGTGAATATATTTTACAAAAATGGCAAATAGAAGAAGAAACAACAACAACAACGGGTGTCTCCCAATTCCTCATCTCTAGGAGTCTCCACAAGGAAACAGGAGAGAGGTATGCCTTCTTCCTCCACATCAAGGACTGCTTCTCCCCGCTTCCAAAATCTCCCTCCGTCAGCGGATTGAGAAATTCAATGCAACTAAATGGCTGGAATGCCAGGCGTTTACTGTTCATAATAAACAATTAACTTTATGTATGGAATCATACCTGTCTTTTATCCTAAACTGCTTGGCAGAAAAGGATGGAAGAATAAACAAATTAGAAGACAAGGAACTAAAACACCGTATAAACTCTTTTAATGAGAGTATCCACGCTAGAAGACTGACTCCATAACAAGGCGATAGAAAATGAAAAATTAAAGTTACTTTAAACAAGAACCGCATAAAGACCTATACTTTATCGGGGCACCTGGAGTTCCTCAAGGCTCCCCAAATATATGCATGAGTGAATCCCTGTCAATACAGAAAAAATATCTTTCACAAATAATTATTAAAACAAAAAAAGAAAAATTAATTTATTCCTGTTATGTACGACACTGTATAATATGTAGTGGTGCACCGATTAATCGGTATCGGCACCTGGCATGCCGATATTAGGAAAATACCTTGCATGGCCGATTAATCGGCATGCAAGGTGCCGATACCGATTAATCGGTGCACCACTAATAATATGTGCCTGTAAGTCCCAGAAAGGACAGAGAGTGTCGATTTGTACTCGTCATGATTTCGACAACTTTCGGCAGCATCTACAAATAGGATTATCATAACCCGTGTGCTAGGTATACCTATTATTATTCGTATATGTAATAATAATAATAATAACAAAAATAATATTTAAAAAATTTATGAATTTATCCTGTCTTGAAATTTTACAATTCTATAATCCTCATATTTTTATAATTTGGTAATTTTCGTAGTACTTCAATTTTTATAATACTCTGTTAATTTTCAGATTTTATAAATCTTAACTTGAAGCTTTTATAATTCCATAATTTTTATTTACTCTATATTTATTTTATCTGTTTTGCATATACTGTCATATATATATTACAGGAGGAGAATGTAGACACCAATCGACCAGGGTAGTACTGTGGCGGGAGGGGGATGGTAGGCAAAAGAGAGGGAATGCTAGAATTCCAGTCTCTCCTGTCACTGTCCTCTTTAGTTGATCTTTTTCGGTGTCTCATCTACTTTGTGAGCAGTACAGCATTCTCTCAAACGTATACTTATCGTACTGTCCCTCACAACACATACTGTACATGCATCTTACACACTAGACAATCTTTTCAAAATTAAAAAATTAAAATGGCATCGACTTCAAGAGCCTCGGAGTCCTCTGGGAAGGGAACCATAAATGTTCCCATTTCTGGCTCCCCCACTGCCGATACCGGAAACGCAGACCCAGGCAGTAGGGCTGGTTCTGCTACTGTCCATTCGAGATGTTCTGGCCTTCTGCCTGATTCACCTTTCATTAACGTTTGCAACATTCGTGGCCTTTCCTCAAATTTCCAATTGAACACCACCTCTCCTCCTCTACACTCGTCTGGGACGACTGAAATCAACCCATTTTCTGTACCCTTCTACTTTCTCTATACTCATTTTCATTCCAAAGGTGGATGTTGCGTATATGTACACAATGAACTGATTTGCTCTCGTATTCCCAAATTTGAATCTTCTGAATTCTACGCCCCCAGACTATGGTTTACAAGCCAGTGTCAAACTAAATACATCTGCACTGTCTACCTTTCTCCTAATTCTACTACCTCACTTCCAAAGTAGAATACATTCTATTCGACTCCCCTTTTGCTGAAATCTCGATTTTAGGAAATTTCAATGTTCAACACCACCTTTGGCTTTCCTCTTATTTCACTAACATCCCTGGTAAAGTAGCTTACTACTTCTCTATTCTGAATGATTTCGAGTAGATTGCACAACACACTAGTCGTATCCCTGATCGCTTTGGAGATAGGTCTAACATTCTGGATTTATTTCTCACCGTTCATCCTTTTTCCTACTCTGTCAAACGTTTTTCTCCTTTCGGCTCTGCCACCCACACACTTATATCTGTTTCCTATCCTATCGCTCCAGCTCGTCCTTTGGATGTTAGAAAATCTAGAAGAGAAAGAGCCATTGTTGTCCCAAGGCGATATGATGACTAAGCTGATTGATGCAGCATTGCTTCTATATATTAAGTTAAGGTGTATATATATCCATCTCATAATTGTAAGGTTAGTGAAAAATTCACTTAATTTAGAGCTAGCATTTTTGGGCTCTTGTGGCATCATTGTTTGGGCACTCTTGTGGCATCATTTTTTTGGGCACTGGCGCGTCCTATCTACTCGTTTGTTGAATGTGGCACTTACAGGGCGTGATCTTATAGAAAGCTCTCTTGCAATTCAACTTGGTTGTTTAGATACAAGATTGTTGCATCGTGCGATGGTGCAGGTTGTGTTGTTGTTGCAAGGTTAGAAAGACCATAAATAGTGCCCCTTTTGTTTTTTTCTTAATTTCATGCAACTGAGGCCTAAGGTAGGCCCACATCGAGTCAGCAACCCTGAGGTAGGACGTAATAGGACCTCCAAGTCCGTAAGTTTGTTTTAGTCTAGCTTAACTTAGGCTATAAGTTAAAGTAGCCCCTCAGAGCTTGGCCGTTCAAGGCTCAGCTGGATTTCTGAACCCACTCAAAATAAATAAAAATAACATTGGATTCTCCCAAGAGGAGACGCCTGGGTACTTTGGCGCCGCTGATTGGGAGGCCCTCAGACTTTTCTGAGTTTCCATGGAATGATTACTGCTTTCGTGGACGGGGCCCCTCCAGGTGCACTGAGCGCATCAACGGGGTGATTTTCTCATGGAGGCGTACATTTCATATTCTATTCCACATAGTAAAGCAAAAAAAAAATTAATCTAACTTTGCTTGTTCTAATGCTATCCGCAACAGAGAGGAGGCTTTCAAAAATTATCATCGCCATCCAACTCGTGACTCACTTTGCTTATATTTCTGCCCGAATCGTTTAAAATCTATTCTTCGACTAGCCAAAAACTCCTTCATCAGACAAAAATGTAAAAACCTATCCAATTCTAATTCTTCTCGCTCTTTCTGGCACCTTGTCCTATCTGGGCTCGACTCTAGGAAGGCGTACGGTCTTGTTGGTGTTCCTCCTGTTGTTCTCAAGAGCTGTGCTTCTGTGCTGACACCCTTCCTAGGCAAACTTTTTCGTCTTTGTCTTTCATTTGGTACTTTTCTTCCTGCTGGAAGTTAGCTTTCAACCAGACTGTCCCAAAAAAGGGTGACCACTCTCAACCCTCGAACTATCGTTCAATTGCTTTGATTTCTTGCCTTTCTAAAGTTTTTGAATCTTTCCTTAATAGGAAGATTCTTAAACACCTCTCTTCTCAAAATCTTCTTTCAAATCATCAGTATGGATTGCACAAGGGACGCTTTACTGGCAATCTTCTTGCATATCTCTCTAACACTTGGTCATCTTCTTTTCGGGATTTCGGTGATACCTTTTTATTGCGCTGGAAATATCAAAAACTTTTGATAGAGTCTGGCACAAGTCTTTAATTTCCAAACTGCCCTCTTTCAGTTTCTATCCTTCTATCTGTTCCTTCATCTCTAATTTCCTTTCTGACCGATCTATAGCTGCAGTTGTAGATGGCCACTGTTCTTTTCCTAAAGCTATTAACAGTGGTGTTCCTCAGAGTTCTGTCCTGTCACCCACTCTTTTCCTTTTATTTATTAATGATCTTTTAATTTCCACTTCCCGTCCTATTCACTCCTATGCTGATGATTCTACTCTTCACTTCTCCACCCGCTTCCCAAAGCGTCCTTCGCAGCAGTCACTTCATGATTCGCGCGGAGGACGGTTATGGTGCACCTGACCTCTGATCTTTCTGCTATATCTGATTGCGGTAGAGAAAACCTTGTGGCTTTCAATACCTCAAAAACTCAGTTCCTTCATCTGTCTACTCGTCCCAATCTTCTACATAACTATCCCCTTAACTTCAACAACACACAACTCAATCCTTCCTCTTCTCTTAACATTCTTGGCGTTTCCTTTTCTCGTGATCTTTCCTGAAAAGATCACGTATACTCTCTTTCTAAAACAGCTTCTAAGAGGTTAGATGTTCTGCACCGCCTCAGCGGTTTCTTCACCGCCACTCAGTTGCTGTCTCTGTATAGGGGTCTTGTTCGCCCCTGTATGGAGTATTCTTCTCATGTGTCGGGTGGCTCGACCCACACAGCCGTACTTGACCGGGTGGAATTAAGGGCTTTTCGTCTCATCAATTCCCCGCTTCTGACTGATTGTCTTTAATCTCTCTCTCTTCGCCGCAATGTTGCCTCACTCTCTCTTTACTATCGCTATTATAACGGACATTGTTCTTCTTAACTCTAACTGCATGCCTTCTCCTTTAAGGAGAGCACGCAGTACCAGACTTTCGACGCTTTCTCATTCCTTTTCTGTTTAACTATCTAATGCAAGGGTTAATCGGTATTTTCAGTCTTTCATCTACTCAACCGGTCAACTCTTGAACAATCTTCCTCAATCCATCTTTCCTCCTGTCTAGGCATCTCGAAAACCCGGGGACCTTGATTTTTGCCCTCTTCTTTTTCTGTGGGAGGGGCGCTTTTGCGGGCATTTTCCCTTGGCCCCTCCTTCCTGCATAAAAAACAACAACAACTTATTTTGCTTATGTATACATCATTTAGTTAAAATGCAATATGTGCATTTAATAGGCTCCTCTAAATTTAACAGATGTTGCATAAAAAACGTTATTGCTTTTTATTTCTTAAGTACCACGCATAGATATGATATTATTCGGCAAAACATTGTAAACTACAAACATATGCCTATACATAAAAAAGTGTTTTATCGCATGAAATTACATTTCTTTGTAATAAATGTAACTGTTTTCTTCAGGGCCTAAGTTTTTCATTTCGGGACTCATTTTTCTTGTACAGTTCAAACGTTGTATTTGTTGTAATTATCCACAATGCGTCTGTTCACGGAAAGGACATAGGCCCCAAACTCTGTAATGTACAATCTATACTATAATAAGAGAGCTCTCCGTCCGTCTGTCTGTCTGTCTGTCCGTCCGTCACACTTTCAGAAATTGTGAGAAAAAATTGTGAGAAAAAATTCAGAAATTGTAAAAAAAAATTCAGAAATTGTATTACGGGCGGCAATGTGAAGCTCAAGATTTTCATGACTGTGTTCTTTTCTGTAGTTTAGCAATGGGGGAAGGGTGAGGGTGGGGGGGGAAGGGTGGGAGTGGGGGGAAGGGTTGGGGTGGGCGGAAGGGTGGGGTGGGGGTAATGGGGGATGGGTGTGGTAATGGGGAGGGGTGGGGGTAATGGGGGAGGGGGTTAGCCCCCAAGTTGTATGAATGGGGGTGAGGAGGTCTTGGGAGATACCAGATTCAGAAATGTTGACACAATGTGAAGCTCAAAATTTTCACGGCTGGTTCTTTTTTTGTAGTTTAGCCTGTCTAACCGTCAGCGAAGTGACGGGAACTGTACTAGTAATAAAAATAATAACAATAATAACGCCCCTCGACTAAAAGGTAATAAAGCCATTTGAAGATGAAGCGAACAAAACAAAAACAATGAATCTTTACTTCAGACGCAACAGTTCGAAACTTTATAGAGGGCCGTAGAAGGTTAAGTGATAGTTGTCTGGAACGGAGATTATGTATAGCTGTGAAACACCACACATATTGAACGTACAACAATCTCCATCAGTGCTACCAGATTTGAGCTCGATAAAACATATGAGTTACTGGTTCACTAATCACGGCTCCTATTATTTTATTGGCAGACTCACCAAAGCTAGCTATAATTTTAAATACAAAATTATGTATCACACTGGGACAGTTGGGCATCTTATTATTATTACAATTATTATTATGACTTCTTATTATTATTGTTATTTTCAACTTGAATAAACTGCAAATTTTCTTTGCTATACAAACAAACAAACAAACAAAACATCTTTATTGCGAATCATTCACAATCCATAGCCACTTAACGTAACATACAAGTACAATCTTATGTATTATACACTGAACTTAATACAAAAATAGGGCCAACATAGCCACTTAACCTAGCATACTGGCATACTGTTTGATTAATTATCTGGCAATTTTATGTATATTGTTATTACACGAGACATCATTAACTGAAAAAGATCATTTCTATACGTAGGAGAAACTAATTGTAGCTTAATGAAGAAATCAGAGAAATTATGAAAATAAAAGAGTTTATTAAAAATGCTGATGAATTATGGGAAGCTGAGTTCGGATATGATTTTGTGGAAACTATATTTTAAATTATTAATTATACAACAAACAAAACATCTTTCTTTCGGATCATTCACAATCCAAAAAATAAGGCCAGCATAGCCATTTAACCCAACATACAATATATGTTAAACACAGACCGTGCATGGAACAAGGAACTCTTCTGGGAAAATTAAATCCACTATAGTCCGAATAAGTAATGGTAAATGACAAATACCATAGTTTTTTTCCTTTTTCATGATTTTAGCCCGACGTGGGCAACGGGTCTCTCGCAAAGAGATCCCATAAATATAGCTTCCCTCACCAGCTATCTGCAAAGCAGACAGGATCCAGCTATGTTCTCAGGGAACCATTCTGAGTTTGTGTATACTAAACGGACGTGTTTCGTGCCTTGAAAAGTGGACGCTCAATGTCCCGGTTGAGGTTTAAGTTTTGTTTTTTTTGGCTAAAAATACAATAGTTACCCCCTTTTTCTTTGATTTATTCAACACGACGTGAATGCAACGAGTCTTTTACTTATATAGAGGTTCTGAGTGTAGGGATCTAGGCTTGCTTTAAACCCTAGATCCACGTCCCAAAGCTGGATCCTGTCTGCTTTGCAGATAGCTGGTGAGGGAAGCTATATTTATGGGATCTCTTTGCGAGAGACCCGTTGCCCACGTCGGGCTAAAATCATGAAAAAGGAAAAAAACTATGGTATTTGTCATTTACCATTACTTATTCGGACTATAGTGGATTTAATTTTCCCAGAAGAGTTCCTTGTTCCATGCACGGTCTGTGTTTAACATATAATGTTCTCAGGGAACCATTCTGAGTTTGTGTATACAATATATATATATATATATATATATATATATATATATATATATATATATGTAATCTTTGCTACATTAAAAAAATAAGGTATTGTAAACCAGCAGTTGTCTGAACCAAGACTGCCATATAGATGAGAGGTACACAGTATCTAAAGACAGGACATTGCACAATAACACTTTACAGCTGTTTTGGACCCTAGTAATGAAATTATATATATTCTTCCGGCTTAACATTTGGCTGCTAGGTAGGTTACGCGTAGTAAACATAAAACTGGCACTGCACCTTTTTGGTTCCCTACATAGCATACGAAAAATATTATCATAAGCAAGTGAGAGTTTATTCATAGCAGTTTTTGTATAGTTTCACCACAGATGGGATGTATACAATGCAGTATAGTAAGTTCTAAAAAGATAAGTTTTAACTGATTCTGAACACATACCAAATTTCCTTATTAGCATGTTACCCTGTACATACAGCTTTTTACGTTGCCTCTCAATATCAAGTTCATCTCGCAGCTCGTGAGTAATTACATGACCTAAGTATTTACGTGTGTCTTTGACAGGTATTGTCTGACCATTCATTTCAAAAGACCCACATGATACCTGTTTCAGTAGATTACACCTAAAAATCAAAATACAACTCTTTGCTCCATTATAGGTGATGTCATTTTCTATACCATATTATTCACATATCTCCCATGGGGAGAGAGAGGGTGATAGAAGAACAAAGTCATCAGCATACATTGAATGATTAATTTTTTCCTTTCCAATGACACAGCCAGTACGTGCAGTTTTTAGTTCATTGGTAAGGTCATCCATGTATATACAGAAAAGATAGGGTGATAATATATCTCCTTGCCTAACACCATTAGTTACCTTAAAACCTGGTATACACTGCTTTTCCATCTTACAAACATGGTCTGCTCTGTATACCAGAATGCAAGTATCCTAAGTATATATTTAGGTACCCCTCGACACAAGAGTTTCTTGAAAAGTCTGTGATGGTTAACTCTATGAAATGCTTTTAATGCATCCAGAAAACAGGAATATACATTGCTACTTGTCATCTTGTACTTTAGGGCGGCTTCCTTTAGCATAAAAATACACATGTCAGTACCATGTTTCACTCGAAAGCCAAACTGATTGTCATAAGTCTGCAAGTAAGTACTTATCCTATTATAAATGGCATATTCTAACACCTTAGAAAGTATACTGGCAAGTGCTATTGGCCTATAATTATTCTTATCACAGATACTAGTACCTTTATTTTTAACAACTGGTAACAATACAACTGACAAAATGGACTGTGGCAAGTACCCATGTATCATACAGCTTGTGAAACACATTGCAAGCATAGGTATTATACGAGGGCTACAATATTTTAAATGTTCTGCTTGTATTAGGGTGGATCGATTTTACATTTTTTTCGGTTTCCATATTCTAATAGAGAGAAAAACTTGCGCATGCATGAGAAAATAGCCTCTGCAAAATCTTAGCTTAATAGGTAATCATCTTCTGCCCCCGGCAGAGCGATGAAAATCATATTTTAGTAGTCAAAAACGTATTTTTAAACCCTAGCCTAGAGTCATAAAATTTTGCGTGTGTGTTATTTCATGCCTAAGCAACGATATAAATGCTTTGGGAAATATATAAATGCATTATTTAAGACAAAGAGGCATGAAATAACACACACGCAAAATTTTATGACTCTAGGCTAGGGTTTAAAAATACGTTTTTGACTACTAAAATATGATTTTCATCGCTCTGCCGGGGGCAGAAGATGATTACCTATTAAGCTAAGATTTTGCAGAGGCTATTTTCTCATGCATGCGCAAGTTTTCTCTCTATTAGAATATGGAAATCGAAAAAAATGTAAAATCGATCCACCCTAGCTTGTATGCCATCGAGGCCACAACTTTTGTTATCATCTAACTTATGAATCGCCTGCCAGATTTCTGAGTCATTAATTAGTAGTTCCTCAGAGCGTTCTACATTTAGGCATATATTTAGTCTATCCCCCCCACCCCGCCCCGAGATGATTAAATAGGGTTTCATAATGATTTTCCCACAGTTCTGCAATGTTTTTTGCACCATGTACACCCTCTATTACATTTGGCAAGGTAAGATTACTATTGTTAATGTTATTAACCTCCTTCCAGAATTCTCTACTGGAAGTATTGCTATTGCCTAATTTTCTGGCTAGAGATTCTCTTCGAAGATTCTCTTCATTTTTCCTTATAAATCTAAGAGCACCCTTGAATCTAGCACGAGGTCTATATTTCAGTTGGAAGAGTTCCCCCCTGCTTAGGTTTCCCCATAGCAACCCATTCTACGAATACATTTTTTATTACATCATACAAATCAGCACAGTATTCTTTCTGCCCACCCTCGATTGACATTTACTTTTCCCCATTTTTTATTCTTGAAGCTACTTCCACTCGTAGCCTTAATGGCATGAGCAAGCTCACCGTAATACTTATTTAAGAGATCTATATGTTTTACATCATCACAGGAGGGATTCCTACAAGCCAAAGCTTCTGCAGAAATCCTCACATTTCTTTACTAAGTAATTCTAGTTGACAAACAAGATCAAGCGCGTTAGATTAACGAGTAATTGATTACCGTCTCCGTATAAAAGCTTTATTTAATCATATTTTAGTCGGTCGTCTCCTTAAGTTTTCATATTTTAATATGTAATTAATTTTAATTAGATGAATCGGTGACAATTATGATATTTGTAAAATTTTTAAAAGTTTATTTCAATTCATGATACATCACACAGGTTTCGCTACTATACGTGTTTATTTTAGTTATCCTCTCTTCAAATTAGGGTTTATTGTTATGATCTAAATTTTCAGGATTTCACGTGATATTAGTAACTATAGCATTTGTTTATTTTAAGAGAATATTATTCCTTAACATCATTATATAAAATCGTATTTGTGTTTCTAATGTTATCTTATTACTTATTATTAATAATAAGTATACATTATGATTTCCTAAGATGTAAGGAATTTTATGGTTCCATTTTAGGAGAAAGTGTTGATATTATCGATAGCTATTGTCGCTTCTTTTCCGACCTGTTTGATTACTGTGAGGATTATAACCCTTAATGTTTCAAAACTTTCTAACTACAAGCCTAAATTAGGTGACTTCCGAAAACATTGCGATTGTTCATACTCAGTATCTGACCACTTACATCGTTTAAGAACGTTCTATAATGTTCAATGAGAGTTATCACGTATGTATGTCTGTACAAGGTGAAAACCGTGATAAAAACCTTCGCTACAAAGATAACCGTATACATTATTTTCAGTGCACAAATAATACAATCAAACAGTTTTTTACTAACGCATTACGATTATTATTACTAAAGCTTAGATAAACATTTCCATGTTTAGAACTGTTCATACTGACCTCGTAATGATGACCAATCAGAGATCTAATTGGGTGTGACGTCATAGGGTCAGCATCACTTATATAAACCTGCACACATGCCTGAGAGCCACATTTTTTATGACAAAAAATTAGTAAGTAACTCTCTTTCTTCTACTACTTCTTTCACCACCTTTCTCTACAAAAAAAAAAAAAAAAATGGTGTCAATAATCCAGCAGGGTTGAAAGCACCTTAAACAGAAAAAACAAACATTTTTTATGATATACTCTACTGCATCAGACTACATTTAAAAAGCTCGACGTAATAACTAGTGATGCACCGGAGCTCCGGCTCCGGCCGAGCAGGAGTTCCGGCCATTTTAGAAAACCTCCTGCTTCTGACAACTTTTAGTTTTAATTCTATAAAACTATAAAACCTCATTTCTGCACCTATCCGAATATTTCAGTTCTCAGATGAGTGTAATAATAATAATTTATTTTATGAGTGATCAGTAATTGTATTAATATTTCAGTTCTCAGTGACTGTAATAATAATTTATTTTATGAGTGATCAGTGATTGTATTAATAATTAATTGATTTGATATAGGCTACTTTACTCAGCATTCAGCAAGACATCATAAGTTTCATAACCTGAGGATATTCTGTTCAATGGGAATTTTTAGAGAAATTAGCACACACAAAGCATAGAAAGTCGACTTTTATAAAGTTTAAGTTATTAAAGACTTAATAATTTAAAATAGCAGGACTATAATATATAAACCCTAAATAGATGAGACGATGGACCACACACACACACACACACACACACACACACATAAATACTGAAATAAATCAATTGACCGGAATCTCCGGCCTCCGGCCGGAGAAAAAAACACGAAACCGTAGGTTCCGGCCAAAATCTGCCTCCGGTGCATCACTAGTAATAACTACATCGCAAGTGCTTTTTTCTATTTTTCCATGCTACATATTATAAAACAGGAATTAATTGTTCATTTATAATGATAATTAAGTTTTAATTAAAGTTTTATATGTGCATCTTTACGATGTATTGTGTACGTGTGTGTGTGTGTGTACTAAATCTTTATCAGAATGTTTCAATTCGTCCACAGCGAATCATGAGTGTCAGTAATACACTTAAACGTCTTGCCATATCCCTCAAGTAATATTTTAGCTATACAGTTTGTTTAATAATAATTACGTTAATGGGTATGATAATAATAATAATAATAATAATAATAATAATATAATAGTAATAATAATTAAGCTGATAATTAGAAGTATATCTTGTTAATAATTAGATTGGTAAAATTTTAATCTGTTCTCTCTGAAACGTAAAATAACATAATTTTTGTCTGAAAAGAAAGTTGATTTTTTTCTCCCATATTTTTCATAATTAGAATGTTTATTAAAACCCCCAAAAATCTTCTTTAAATCATCATTATTATTATTTCACGTTTTTATTGCATTAACGTCAATCGACATACACAAACGAAAAGATGACACTAGATACTCGTAGGAGTAGAGTGTCTTTCTACTACCTTGTGAGAAGACAATGATATGCTTATTATCTGATTCATTTTTTGGGGCCTTACAACTTACATGTCTTCATATAGGTCTACTAGGCTTTGTTTCGTTTCTTTAACTATTAAAGAAATCTCAAAGCTTTGATATTTGTCGGCGTCAGATCAACATACAAGCTTTTTATTAGTTTATCATTTTCTCTTTCTGTTCTTCTTATTATTTCTACTATAAGCTGGCGCAAAAGGGCGTTGTTCCATGCATACACAAACAAATCACCTCTTCATCTTTAAAGAGCTGGTTCGTACACGCGTTGAAAACAATATCGTGCGACCGGGCATAGTTAAGACGTGGAGTGGTGTCGCGTGGGTTGAACGTGGGCGTACGTAGGATGCGTGGGCGCGGTCGTGCGGCGGTTACGCGTGAGCGGGCTGATTCCGGGTTCCAGGCGTCGCTATTGGAACCACTGCGAGACTACGACATCACCAGAGGCTATGGCACCCCTAACTGTACCTCATAAATGTTCATGAAGTCTCCCCTTAACCTAATCTTCCCCTATTCCCCCCAAATACACCTCATAAAAGGCCGTGACGTCATCATGCCAAAATTTTTGTAAATACAGTATAGCTCATACATCGGATGTGAGGAACTCAAGGGGGAAATTCTCAAATCGATCCACTTCTGTCTACCTCGTTGCACACACACTACTGCACCTACAGCAGGTCAGCAAAGAGAACAGTACTACTGATACTCTATCCTAACTAGCCTTCCCGGCAAGAAGGTCCCTTTATAATCACGAAAACAGGAAAGAAGCAAAAGAGAAAGAAGGGGATAGAGGAGTGGCTTCCCAAAATAATTTAATATAGCTTTTCAGAGAATATCTATAATTAAAGCTATATTAATAGCTGTCGAGAATTCCCATCAAATAAAAATACATAATAAAAATTAAAAAATGTAAAACAGGCTATCATTTGAGAACTACCAGTACTCTGATATGAGACCTGCAACTCTTCCTATTACATTCACGATCAAAATGAAATATCACCATCAATTTCACCCTAACCAACTCCCCTTATAACCTTTCTTTGTGAGCTTATTCGGAGGTTTGGACGCCCAAGCATTCTCTCATTGACAGTACCCAGTGTTTTGTAACCAGACCCAACCAGCGCCTACTACATTTATATGTAAAACGAAATCCCTGTTTCTATCTCATTGCATAAAGAATATATACTTAAGGGTAGCCATCCTTTATACTTAACTATTCGGAAATTTTGTCTCCCAAATATTTCTGTCAAAGTTTCCGTCTCTACCAATGTGAGATCATCTGAGAACTCCCAATGCTCTGCAACCAAACACGATCAGCAGCATCTACTACAGTTAGAACAAAAAGGAAAATTGGGGTACTCCCCTATACTAACTAAAAACACATTATGGGCATACAGTAGCAGGTATTCCTGCAGCATTCATTCGTTCCCATGCCGACAAGATTTTTCCTTCGATCGTCCTTTCCTTCCACCTTCTTCGCGGGCCACGAGCACACTGCATGCACGATTTCCCGCGTTCTAAGAAAAGCTTTCTACACTCTTCTCATCATGCAGGATCTTTTCTTTCGAATTCCAACGACGGAACGATATCTACTATCGACATCAAAGCCAGCACTCCACCCCCTTTCTGCATAGGGCACGAACTCACTCCGCCAGGTACTACGAGCAATAAGCACCCCTTTCCGGCGCTACAGTAAGTTCGACTCGCACTACACGGCGCATTTGGTTCGTCATTACGTCCGCTAAATATACGACTGTCCTTTACATTCGGCCGCTGTACGAGAAATCATTTGGCGCGACTTCCTGTTAGTGACGCTACCTTGTGCCACCAACCCCAACTTCAAGCCCAAAAAGTGTTTTACCCCCTATCACTACAAGGGGGCTTCAAAAGCATTCTAAGCAAGCACGCAAGCAAACACGAAGCAGGCACCTCAGTAAACGCACAGCATCAACCTTGACTCGGGGAAACGCGTCCCCGTCTTCTTCATTTTCTGTTTGCATCACCTTGGTGAAACCCCTGCCCGCAACACCCCGGTGCAACGCTCGCCAACCGCTCCATTGTGTTTGCACATAGAACGACGCCATCTCATTCCCCTTCGTCAGGAGCACATTTATTTATTGAAGAGTAGCCCCTGCGGCGATTCGTGGGCATCACATGTGAAGTTCGTTCAATTCCCCGTGTCCCTCACCAGTCGTCGTCCTTTTGCGTTTCATAACCCCCCGTCGGTTCCTCAACAAGTTTCTACTGCCCCCAATGAACCCCTGCTTTCCCAAATCGGCATTCCCCACACCTTGTTCTTCAAGCGTTCTTCCCTCATGCCTACCGCACACCTGTAGTCCTGTTTCTCTTGTGTCCCCCTGCTTTCAGCTTTTGTTTTTCTTTGCATCATCCCCTTGCGGTCACTAGGAAGACACTGAATATGGATATACAGTAACACGCTTCAAACATTCCTTCAGAGATTCATACGGGCATACAGGCCTTCGTTTAAACCTGTAGGCATTCATTCTTTCTCATGCCGACACAAGATTTTTCCCTTGATCGCCTTTCTGCTTCAAAGGCGGCGCTTCTTTGTTTATCGTCGACAAGAAGAAAAAAAAGCACGCATCAAGCGTTTACATGACGACGACGTCACACCATACCCTCGAGGCATCCAGCTCAAGCTACGTTTGACACTACACTAGCCTCCGTCATGTAAAAACATCGAACAAGCTTTTCGCCTGGGCCATGTTAGTTCCTTAACTTAAAGAACTCCAAATTCATTTCAATCACACAAGTATAACTCAATCAATAATTCAATTGAAATCTCATTTCTATATTTTTCATCTGTCCTTTTGTTATCAGCGTTAATCAGTAACTTACTGTATGCATTTTTCTTACTGCACAATAAATCAAGCATTTTAAGTTATTAACTGTCAGAATTACCTACCTTGCTTCGTTTAATTAAACTAAAAACCAACGAAGCATATTAATCATCTACCTTCATTAATGATATTTATTTATTTGATTAGTGACCTATAAACAATCTTTAATAAGTCTAATTACATTATTATAGGGCCTACAATTAACAGGTCAGTATATATACAGGGTGTCCCAAAAAAAACTATATACTCTTTATAGCATCATATATTTTATAATTTAAAAAAAAAGAACAATATATTGTTATAGCAATTGCCAATGAAAGGTAAATTAGTAATCTAAGTGATCAAAATGTTATAGCGAGTTGTTTGCATATAAAATTTAATTAACTACACCAAGTGCTCAAAATGTTCTCCGGCGGCATGAATGCACTTTTGAATGTGTCGACTAAACCTGGCCTTGTTTTATCAAAGGCCTTGTAATGGCGAAGCCTATGGACCGAACGTAGTCCAGTCACTCACTAACTTGCTTCGGACTTAGCCTACGCACTCATTCCACGATACAAACTCTACAGCATTCAACTTTATTCAGTTCAGCAAAAGAACCCATGTTGCGTAAACGTTTGACACTGGAGCAACGAAAAAGTGTTCCGAAATGGTATTGGAAATTTGAGAATGTGTCCGAAGTCCAGCGGCAATGGATCCGGGAATTTGGTACAAAGCCACAGACACGTCTCGCCATTACAAGCACCCGTGACAAGTTTGAGGCAGAGGGATCTGCTCAAGATATGCACAAGCGAAGATCTGGACGACACAAATCAAGTGCGAGTGATGAAAACTCCGTTTTAGTGTTGCAAAAATTTAATCGATCACCACAGAAATCAGTTAGGCAATGCGCCCGTGAGACCGGAATCAGCAAATCAGGTGTTCACCGGATTTTAAAGTCGGCAAAATGGAAAAGCTACATTCCAAGTCTGTTACACGCCATGACTGAAGATGACCCTGATCGCAGACTCGAATTTTGTGAATGGTTTCAGTCAATGGAAGCCGAAGACGTACAGTTTGCCAACAAAATCGTGTGGTCTGATGAAGCTACCTTCAAGCTGAATGGCGCAGTAAATCGACACAACTGCAGGTACTGGTCACTTGATAATCCACACGTTTATGTGGATAAACATGTTAATTTACCAGGATTAACAGCATGGTGTGGTTTATCATCCAGGGGTTTGGTTGGACCATTTTTCTTTGATGGGACAGTTACCGGTGCCGCATATCTCGAATGCTGCGGACAGAAATTATACCTGCAGTTCGGAAGTTGTTTGGAAACGACGACTTTTACTTTCAACAAGATGGAGCCCCCCCCCCTCATTATCATTGTGATGTCAGAAGGTACCTCGATGAAACGTTGCCTAACCGTTGGATAGGACGAAGAGGAAGCGTTGAGTATCCTCCACGTTCACCGGACTTGACTCCACTTGATTTTTACTTGTGGGGCTACCTGAAGGATGCAGTTTATGGTACAAGACCTGCAACACTCGAACACCTTAAGGATGCAATTAGGAAAAAGTGCGGGACCATCACAGCATCCACATTAGTCCATGTCTGCGAATCAGTTAGTCGACGCATTCAAAAGTGCATTCATGCCGCCGAACATTTTGAGCACTTGGCATAGTTAATTAAATTTTGTATGCAAACAACTCGCTATAACATTTTGATCACTTAGATTACTAATTTACCTTTCACTGGCAATTGCTATAACAATATATTGTTTGGGTTTTTTTTTAATTATAAAATATATGATGCTATAAAGAGTATATAGTTTTTTGGGACACCCTGTATATGAAATAGATTTATGTAAATCTATTTTTTTTTTTAATCACTGTTGCGAAAACAGTTGGTTGAGTTTGATTAGTGTGAAGAAAGATAACTCGAAGAGAAGACCTGAAGACGGGAGATTGAAAAATGAAACTGAAGAAGAGCGTGTATTGTATTGCAATGAATAACATATAAAAGTGCTGAAAAGTTTCACAATTGTAAATTGCTTTAAATAAGTTTGTTTTCTTATACTTTTATTAAACTTTATTGTGGTAAACATAGGAGTACGGGTTTAATTTTTTTTGAGGGGGCTCGCAATTTGTCAGAAACATTTCCAAGGTGCCCAAATTTTCCGATGCCCACATAGTAAACTTAACATAGCAAGGAAATGAAAGATTTTGTTGTAATAATGCGCGTACATTCACAGAGCATTATAAAATATATATATTTTCATGCATATTCTAGAAAAAATTAACTCCAACAAAACTGAATTTTTTTGTCATCAGATAACAAATTTTTCGACTGTTGTGTTGGAGTGAACTTACTGCAGGTGTCAGTCACTATTTGCAGAGGTGACGTAATAATCAATCAGTAACATTCAGCACTAAATGAAAATACCACCTACTGGAGGTGAATTGAATGCAAACCTTAGAATAAATAAGAGTCCTTTCCCTTTCTTTTGCCGAAGATGTCGATTATCCTATCTATATCATTTTCAATCACGCTGTTAGTGTAAGCTCGCTCGATAGTGATGAGAGCAATACTGTCCAGTCGCACTTGTCCCATCGTGTTGCGAAGGTATGTCTTCATCCTCCGGAGCCCACTGAACGATCGTTCTGCAGTGTATGATGTGGCTGGAATAGCTGCGAGAACAGTATCAACTTTGTAGAAATCTGGTAACAACTCAATCAGTTCACCTTGGTACACGGCCTCTACGACATCGGCAGTAGTTTTCATTGTAAGGGTCGAATTTTCCGATCTGAAAGTCTGAAATATTCCCTGCCTTCCTCGAGTCGATCTTTGTCCAACCCATAGAATTCGGTAACTAGCTCCAAGCTTTCTTCGACTGGTGAGGCATTGAGTGTTATATCACCTAAGGCACACAGAACGTCCTGATCACTTCCCTCAAATCTAGTTTTCATCTCTGTGAGGACTTTCTGAAGTGATTTGTAGTAATTATTGATTCGAGGGTAACTCTTTGGAGTAGGTGTTTCTTCATTTGTTACCAATGTCATGGTGCTTTCATCCACGAGGGCTTGTAGACGACGCGAGTCTTATGGCGCGGAATTCCTGCTTCCCGAAAGGAGAATCCTGTATCCTTTATCCATTCTTTTATTTTTCCACTGAATTGATGTGCAGCCTGCCAGACTTGCTCAAAAATCTCTTCATTTCGGCAGTCACGAAGTGTTTGCATCGTAAGACTAGCATTTCTCTTGGCGACAATGACGTCAATGCTTTTTCCCTGCAAGTATCGGCTCACACTGCTCATATTGGACAAGATAACTTTTAGAATACATAAGCCGAACACGAAGTCGAAATCGCATATCGTGCTCAATAATGCCTGCTGTATGAATATGACTTAGCGTGTTTATCTTCGGATAAAATGATCAGGGCTTTGGCGATTCTTTCCATCTGTCTGTTGACAGCTTTCACTGCTTCCCAGCGACATGACCATCGCGTCACACTAAATGACTAAGGTTAGAGGAAGATACTCACCATCGACTTCAATATCCTGGAATATTGCGTGACGTTTTGGAGGACTCGCCTCTAAGAAGTTAAATATAAATACTGGTTTACCACTGGTAAATCGGTGTTTATATTTAATTCGTTTAGTTTTATTGAAAAGAAACTAAAACCGTTTTCTGATTATACATGGTGAAACAAATTATAGTCTTACTGTATTTCATGGTTAAATTAAATTGGATATCTCGTGCTTATTTGAAAAGTATATTAAGTATTTAAGTTGTGAGTAATTAATTATCTACTGGTGTCAGTGACGTCACATATTTTAGAATCTTTCCTTCCCTTCAGTTTGGTAATAAGACCAATAGGCATTTATGAACTTTAATATTTATTCACATAACCTTAGCCACGAACCGACCAGTCAATTGTGAACATAACTTTTTGTTCCTGGAATTTACTTTAATTCCGGGAATATACAGGGTGTCCCAAAAGTCCCTATTTATGTTGAAATAGGCTGAATTTCAAATAAATGTCACACTGACCTGAATACAATGTATTTCTATACAAATTACAAGTATTACCTTTAATTAGTAGTTTCCACATGTGCTCCATCTGTATCTCTGCAAATCTCAAAGCGGTCAGCTGCATTGCGGAACACATTTCCGAGTATTTCAGGGGTTATTTTCTCAACTGCTTGCCTAATGTGATTTCGCAGATCTGGTAAATCTCGAATATTTCTGCGATAGACCTCTGATTTAATGAAACCCCAAGCAAATAAATTCAATGGGGTCAAATCCGGAGATCGCGCTGCCCAGGGCCTATTTCCCCCACGTCCAATCCAACGATTTGGAAAACGCTCGTTTAGGTATGTCTGAACAATTCTGGCATAATGACATGGTGCCCCATCCTGCTGAAAGACTACATTGTCGAGAATGCCATCTTCAAGAAGTTGAGGTTCTAGAAAATTTTGAAGCATATCAAAGTAAACAGGCCCTGTCACTGTAGCCTCTGCAAAGAAAAAGGGCCCGTAAATCTTAGACTTCGTCATTCCAAGCCACACGTTGACTTTAGGCGAGTTTCTTTCCCATTCAGTGAACTGAGTTGGCTTTTCATTAGCCCAGATGCTACAATTATGTCGATTGATTTTACCACAGGTGTGAAAGTCGCCTCATCGCTAAACGAAATGTGGTCCATTAAATTGTTATTTTGGATTTGTTCGACCAGTTCCGCACACATTGCTGCTTGTTTTGGAAAATCTTCCTCGTGTAAGCTGTGTAACAGCTGAATGTGATAACACTTCTTCAGCGTCGAACGCAAAGTTCTGTGAACAGTTGTTTTGGGTATGGTCAATCTGTGGGATGCTTGACCTGACATTCTTTGATCGTCTCGAACATTATGCGAACAGATTCAATGTTTTGTTGTACTGTTCTTGGGCGTCCACTTCTTCCTTCATCATGCACAGATCCAGTCCTTTTGATTTGTTCACCATTTCACGAATTGCTTTATCTGTCGGTCCAGGCTTATGAAACCTTTGAGAATCGGTCTCTAATCACATTTCATTCCTCTGATGCGACATGTTTACTATCATAACGCGTTCATGCACAAATTGCACATCCATCACCAATGATATGGATCTGAAAAAATTAATTAAAAATTTAAAAATAATTAAAACAGAAATCTAATGCATGTATTTATCTAGAAAGGTGCATGCAATCATGAATCATGTCATTAAAACATTCATTTGCAATTCAGCCTATTTCAACAAAATAGATAGGGACTTTTGGGAAACCCTGTATATAGTGAAAATAGATCTGGCATGAAATAAGTGAAGAGAGAACATTAATGAAGCGAGATGAATAAAACAAGAAAAAGGGAAGAAAAGTGGAAAATGATCGCGCAGAAAAGGCCTCCGATTCACTCCAAGATGGACTGTATTTAGTTAAATCCCTTCCAACATGCATGGATGGGTTCCTTTCGGTCGTGCACTGGTAACTTTATATTTCTTTCTTGATGCCTTATATAAATTAAAGTTACTGACATGTGCATGTAAGGGGCTTCAGTTGCACAAATAATTTTGCCCTTTCTTTACATTTTTTTATATTCTTATTTTTATTATAAATATTGGCTAAGGTTAAGAATAGTGGACATTTTTTTTTTAATTTAAAAAACAAATTGGTTATTAGACAGAGCATACAACCACATGCAAGAGGTTTTTTGTAGGTTAGGTTAATTACGTTAGAAATTTTGCTTTCCCATGTTAAACATGGGACTAGTTCGTGTAACGTATAGTTATTAAATATTTAGATACTTGGGTGATTAATTATAGTAGCCGAAATCCATATTGGGCTCCAAATAAATCGCCCAACAAAACATACAACCACATTTAAGTGTTTTTTCGTAAGTTAGGTTAGGTTAGATTTATTTGGAACCGAATATCGATTTAGGCTAATATAATTAATCGGCCAAATAGCTAATGAGTCTATACGCTACACGAACTAGTCCCATGTTTAACTATTATTTATAGATTTATTTACAATTTCTATTTAATAAACCCACTTATTCACGGCATAAAAGACTCTTTGGAATTTATTGATAATTTTATTTTATTTTTAAAATAAAACAAAAAAATTGTCAACTTTTACCATAAATATTTATATGTAAAATTATAACATTGAACAATTTCGCTTTAATGAAATATACAAACAAAATTCAATTAAACATTACTTTTTCATGCAGTTTTTATATTAACATGTATGAATTCTTACTTTGTATAAAAAGTATAATTTAATTTCCCTGACTTTCCATTTATATAGGAAAATATATACCTAAAAAAGACCTTAAATCGTGAAAAATGTAAAGCGAGCTTTCTTTAAAGGTCATTCAAAAGAATATAAAATTATACCTAGAAAAGTATCGATGTCAAACACATTGTAATTACGAGCGTATAATAAGCTCAAACCTACTGATATAAACTAGAACCAACCTATATAAACTGAAACCACTTGTATTATTACTGTAGTTCAATAAAATAATGAATTATTCCTGTTTTCAGACAGAAAAAGAGCAGTAAAAGTTATTGTAAAATCAATAGGAGGAAAATATCTTTCTACACATCAATTAAGTTAGTTTTTAAAGATCTTTAGATAGGAATTCTAGGTGAGGATTATGTAATAATTTAAAAACAAATATTTGCTTTATTTACGTGTATCGATAAAGTTATAATTGTAATTCTGATTAAACGCCCAATTTTCTATTATATTCGCCACTCAAGAAAATGATACGTGGAAAGGAAGTTTAAGAGAATAGTTTCGGACCAATGTATAGGGTGGGCGAAAGGTCTGGGCTCCCTCTCAAAATAAGATAGTGTACACTGTACATGAAAGGAAGAATTTATTGCATATTGACATTGTTAACATTTAATTTTTAATTTAACAAAATATTACTAAAATGCGAAAAATTAGATATGTAAATATGAGAAATGTAAAAATTAGATATGTAAATATTCTGAAGGGGGGGGGGGGTGCCCAGACTTTTTTTGCCCACCCTGTACTTGAACGCTAAACGCCGTACGAATGAATGTTGTTCAGTTATGGAAAAAAGTTCGCCTAGAAATAAAATTTCTGAATAGCATTAAAATTACAATTCGACGACATTCTGTTTTTCTTTCGATATTTTATCCTTTTTAGTCACAGTAATATAATTCCAAAAACCAAACATTTTTCCGAAACTACATTGAATACAATAATAAATTAACGAACACACCTGTTCTTAAAAGTACCAAATGTAAATTTTAGCAACATCTTGCTCCTGTTAAACCATGCATCTGGAGCCCATATACCATATACCGTGACTGTCTTCAATCCTTTTTTTCAACGCAGTGTTGCCTCACTCTCTTTACTGCCGCTTTTATAAATTCCTCAATCCATCTTTCCTCCTGTCTATGACCTCCCATCTTTCAAATGCAGTGTTCAGGCATCTCGAAATCGTTGGACCTTGATTTTGGCTTTCTTCTTCCTCTATTGGGGAGGCATTTTTGCGGGCGTTCGCCCTTGGCCCCTCCTGCCTGCATAAAAAAAAGCAAGTGATATTTAATATTTTAGGCATGGTCCTGTTGTGCATTCTTAAATAACAAATAATTCAGTTAAGCCTTTTCGGCCATTTTCTCAAAACTAAATTGAAGGAATTATAAAACTGAAACGATGATTTCATTACACTGGATGACAAAAAATTTATTTTTGTCAAATGAACAAAAATGGGTGGATTTTTATGGCTGAGTTAAAAAATGATCTCAAAATTTGTCTATCACCCACCAATATTGAGTGAATCGAAAATGAAATTTGGACTAATTTATAGACGTAATAGCAATATCAAAGTAGAAAATGCACATTGAACTCACCTATAATGTTCACTGAGCGAAATCAAGTGAGAAACTGACAAATGAAAGTCAACAGTAACGTGCAGCAACTTATAAGCAGAGGAGGAGCAAAGAGCAGACTCCGCTTCCTTTCTATTCTGACTCAAATCCTAAGTAATGTAAATTCGTGTGTCACTCTAAAATTGCGGATGATAGAAAAATTCTGTTTTCATTTCCGTAATCAACGTAAAAAATTACAGATAGTTCAAGTAAAAACATTTGTGACAAAAACTTTGTTGACCAGCGTTATTTTATTTGAAAAATTATCATTTTAAGATAAATATCGAAATGAAGCTCATGAAATATTACTGTAGGGCAAATAATAAAATTTATTAAATTACTTTACGAGTTGAAGTTACTTAATTTTATTAAATTGGAGGGAAAATTACTGTTTCCTCGAATGTGAAAGAAATAAGTTGGAGTCTTTCCACTAACTCCTGGGAGCAGTCATAAAGGTTGTGTGTTCTGGGGGAGCTTCCGACTAAAGCCCTAAAAGTAGTAATTTTACATTTAAAACAAAGTATTTTGAAATAAAGAAAATTAGTCTTCGAATGAAATAACGCGAGAGGAAGCCTTTCAAAGAATTTTTGGTATTCATTCCGCATAAACATAATTTTAAGGCTCGTTTAGTTAGTGGGGAAGGTGTATACAGGATAGTGATAGAAAGAGTACGTGAATGCTTCGTGAGTGTTGATCAAGGAGGGTTCGGAGGTGGAAGAGGTTGTGGAGATAAAGTGTTGCAGAGAGACAAGTGAATGAGAAACCATACGAAAGGGACTGCAAGGTGTACATTAGGGTGGAGTGATCATATATACAGTAGAACTAAAAAAATTCCATTGTTTCAATTTACTATATTTAGAAAAAGCTGCCATTTGGTACAACTTAACTAGTGACAAAATATTTTTCATCTATTTGTATATTTAGGTCTGCAACGAGGTGGATGAAATTTTACCAAATTTCACATTTTTAGGAAGGGTCAAGACATAAATAATATTTGTATCCTGAGCAGCTCTCAGATATTTTGCATGATTATCAACCTCCACTCACGCAAAATACCCAGAACTCACCACGCGGAGGTGGCTGCTCTTCGAGTTCTACCCACCTCCCTCCTCTATCACGCTAAAAATAATGGGAGCTATTGAAGAATAGGGACCCCAGCCTTCTTTAGTTAGGCTTATAAGGCTAACTAACGAAAATATCACGACCTAACCTAACCAATCGTTAGGTTAACTGTACGCCCTTGACGATTGGTTAGGTTAGGTCATGATATTTTCGTTAGTTAGCCTTATAAAGCTAACTAAAGAAGGCTGGGGTCCCTATTCTTCAATAGCTCCAAATATTGAATTTCCTTGATAATATATCTATATGTATAGAAGTAGTTCAGCAACTGAATTCTTTTTTAGTGTTAAATTTGGGCAATGCTGTTCTTGATTCGATTCTACTCTTGATATGACCGTCTTGATAGAATCTTACTCCTGCCAATTACTTTTGATTTGTCAAATTCTGAAATAATACCCAAGTCTTGAAGTGCAGCAGATGCTACTGCTGCTGCTGACCTATCTGAAACCCCATAACGGTCGCAAACTCTCGCTACTGCCTTAAGAGGCGCTCCCATTTGAGTGTTGCTGCAAGATGGCTCACTTGAACATTCAGTCAGTTATTCCTCCTCTTCAGAGGAGATATCTTCTCTAGATTCCTTACTAGGTGGAAAATTTCTCTCTTTTCATTCTTTTATCAGCTTGTATAGATCGAAGTTGCTTTCCATTCTATCTCTTTTCAATTTTATTCGATTAACTTTGTCAATTACACCTATGAACATTTTTCTTTCATTTCGTTGATCACTGAGGAACAATCTTTCAATTGGTGGAACCGTTGGTTCTCTTTTGCAGTGACAATTGTGGAAATATTTGCACTTGAATGCTGCACTGTCGAATAATTCACTGGTATGCAACATATCTGATGTTTGAACATACATAACTGTTTTTTATCAATTCAGGTGTGCTGAATCCAAAAATCACATCCAATTTTTTTCATCACGTACAGTGTTCTGGCAAATACCTATCACCCGTTTTGTATGGGTGGTATATAGACATACACCTGTTTATGCAATATATTTGTACAATATATACATAAAGTGGTTTATTCATTATATTTATATGCAGATACTAACTGAAATGAAAATGAAAAGGTTCATTGGCAGACTATATATAGTCTATATGACAAATATTAATAATACAATGTCATTTCACATACTAAGGATAGAAATATATACAATTAATTAGAAATAATACAGTAATGTCGAAGTTAAGTGGAGCTAAAGACAGACGTTTTCGTACCATGAATTCCATAATTTAAAAGACAAACGACAGCACGACACATGGATAGTTTGGATAATCGGGTTGGTTGATTTATTAATTCTTTGCAGTAAACTGTGTATATATATATATATATATATATATATATATATATATATATATATATATATAATAACCAGGCTACTAGTATAAAAAGAAATCATAATGATCTTACTATATTAATTTCAAATGTTTCGGCACTCAAGGTACCATCTTCAGTGACAGATTTCAAAAACGTTTGACAGAAACGTTTGGAATTAATATAGTGAGATCATTATGATTTCTTTTTATACCAGTAGCCTGGTTATTAGATTTATTTTGTGCTTCACGTTGAGAGGAGATACTATTAACAATGTGATTATATATATATATATACAGGGTGTCCCATGAGTCCGGCATCATAGGAAAAATAATAAAAAAAGGCAAAACAAAAGCTTTTATTTACAGAACGTGTTCAATATGTCCACCATTGTTTTCAATACACAAATTCAGACGTGATACCCAGTCAGCAAGCACATGGTGAATGATGTCAGGAATAATGGTGTTACATGCCCCAATAATGCGCTGCCGCAAATGTTCAACACTCCTAATTTTATCTGCGTATACCAGCGCTTTCAAGTGGCCCCAGAGATAAAAATCTAGTGGCGTGAGATCCGGGCTTCTAGCTGGCCATTCCACAGGCCCTCGACGTCCTATCCAATGACCAGGGAATTGTTGGTACGGGTATTCCCTTACTTGGGTGCTGTAATGTGCAGGAGTGCCGTCTTGCTGGAACCAAGTTGGGAAATTTCCTTCTTCGTTCAAGACACTGGGAAATGCTTCTTCCTTGAGCATACGTAGGTAGGTGCCTCCAGTGACATGTTCATCGAAAAAGAGGGGGCCTATGATGCGATCCTTCTAAATGCCACACCATACCATCACCCGAGATGCACCTTGTTCCTTTGAAGAGATATACCAGTGAGGGTTGTTTTGAGACCAGTAGCGGGTGTTCTGTCGATTTACCTCACCATTTCCATAAAAAACAGCCTCGTCACTGAACAGAATGGTGGACGGGAAATTGGCATCCCGAGCATATTGTTCCGTAGCCCATTCGCAAAATTCCATCCGCAGGTCGGGATCATCTTCGCTTAATTTCTGTAGGATCTGAATTTTATATGGATGCCATTTGTGAGCCTGAAGAATGCGATGGATGCTACTTTTCGACACTCCTGTCTCGGCGGACAATCGCCGAAGAGACTTATTAGGACTTCTGTTAAAATGAGCCAGGATAGCAGTCGCTGTATCATCGTCAGCGGACCTCCTTGAAGGTCCACTGCGTGGTTTATCTTCTATGGATCCTGTTTCCTTAAACTTTGCAACAAGTCTGCTAACACAACTCTGTGTTATTGGCTCGCGGTCTGGATGCAGTCTGTTAAATTCAGCAGCGGCCTCTCTTTGACTCCGATTTCCTACGAGTAGAATTATTTGGATTCGTTCTTCCTTGCTCACAGACATTATGGCCTGTAGAAAGAGAAAAATATGAATTATGGTTTGTAGAAATAGAAAAATATGAATTTCTCCTATGATGCCGGACTTATGGGACACCCTGTATATATATATATATATATATATATAAAATAATTTTAATATTTGTGTTTCTTTCAGATTTGCTCATTATGGCAACAAGAGGTTGTACAAATAACCATTACATATTCTGTTATATTTGTGGCAGTTTTGTGGTGCAAAAACAAAGACAGCTGTATCATGCTTATTTTGGAATGAAGCTTGGAGATCAAGATAAGTCATGGGCTCCACATACAGTTTGTCGAACTTGTGTTGAGGCTTTGAAAACTTGGAGTAAAGGTAGAAAGAAGTCACTGAACTATGGAGTACCCATGGTATGGCGTGAACCTAAGAACCACACGGATGACTGTTACTTTTGCACTGTTAACATTGAAGGTTATAACACGAAAAAGAAGAGATTTCCTATCCCAGTCTTCAATCTGCACTGCGACCTATAAAACATGGCCCAAATGTGCCTATTCCCTCGCCACAACAGCTTGAAAAGTTCATGTTAGAGTCTGAATCAGACAGTACTGAAGCTGAAGACGATACTGATTACTACAAACCAGGTGAAGCGATTTGTGAACCTCAACCTTTTACACAACGTGAGCTGAATAATTTGGTTAGAGATCTAGATTTGTCAAAAGACTGCAGAAGTTCTGAGATCTAGACTCCAAGCAAAAACCCTACTTGCTCTTGGAACATCATTTTCTTGGTACAGACATCGTGAAAAGGAATTTGTGCCATGTTTTTCTACGTACGACACACTTGTCTACTGCAATAACATTCTGGAAATGCTACAAAACTTAGGAGCTGCATATCAACCAAGTGACTGGAGACTCTTTATTGATTCCTCGAAAACAAGTATGAAAGGAGTACTTCTTCACAATGGAAACAAATATGCTTCTGTGCATCTGAAGGAAACATACGAGAATCTGGAGCTTCTTCTGAAAAAGGTTGGATACAGTTAACATCAGTGCCCTGCTTCTTATGTGAATGGGAGAGTAGAGCGAGAAATCAACACTGGAAAAAGGTATGGCCACCCAGAAACACATTTACACCAGGTTCAAAGAACATCATCCACGAAAAGCTGATTAAACCTGATAAGGTTTCATTACCACCACTTTATATAAAGCCGGGTTTGCTGAAGCAATTTGTCAAAGCACTAGATAAGGAGGGAAACTGCTTCAAATACATTTGTGGTAAATTTCCAACACTCAGCTATGAAAAAGCAAAAGAAGGCGTCTTTGTTGGGCCACAAATCAGAAGTTTGAGGGAACGACGAACAGAGCAGAAAAAGGAGCCTGGACTGCATTCAAGAGTGTAATTCAGAACTTTCTGGGCAATAAAAAAGATCCCAACTACAAGGACATTGTCAATGAAAGGCTCATCAAATTTGAAGAGCTAGGCTGCAACATGCGTCTAAAGGTTCATTTCCTTCACTCGCATTGGGACTATTTTCCTGAAAACTTAGGTAGTGTGAGTGAGGAACAAGGAGAAAGGTTCCACCAGGATATCAAGACTATGGAAAAAGATACCAAGGAAGGTGGGATGTCATCATGATGGCAAACTACTGCTGGTCTCTGAAACGGGAAGGCTCGGAAGAAATGCAGCACAAGAAGCGAGCCAAAAAACGACGATTTTCTCCTACTGATCAATCATGATTGATCTATTATGTATCAATTAAGTATCAAAGATGAATTTACTTTGAAATGTATTGTCTTTGTATTTCTTATAATTTTGTACTCTTGGAAATTTAGTTGTTTAATACATACTATGAATATATCTGACTTATATTTTGGGAAAAACCCTGACGTGATACATAAAAATAGTTGTGAAATTTGAAATCAGCATGGCAAAATGTTTAAGTTCACGTAATAGAAATAAAACATCTACTTTGGTTGGTTTGAAATACAGACGTGTAATTTATTTGACTGGTCTTTAAATTTCTCTATTTTAGCAATGTATGCATCATTCGATTTCCTTTGCTTGTAAGGTTTCAGAAGGTTTCTATATTTGTTGTAGTGGCTTATAATCATCTGTTGCAGTCTATCATGAGAAACAGTTGGGATAGATGCCTTCCGCCATACTTCCTGTAGTTTTAAAGCCATTTTTCCAGTAATTTTGAATACAGATGGATTGGTTTTTGAAGGTATAGAACGATGTAGTTCATGACGCAGAAAGTTGTAGTATCTCATAATTCCTGAATAGGTAGGCAATACATGTGAACTTAAATTCTCTAGAACACCGAAAACCGGACACTCCAAATCTATTCTCCTCTTCAAAAGTTTTTTTGTAGACATTTGAAAATTGTTTTCAAACAATGAAGACCCAAATTTTGTTTGGAAACTTGGAGTTATTTATCAAATCAATTAATATTACACACATTGCTTCTGAAATATCTGAAAAAAATTACGAACATTAGTCATATAAAACGTATAAAGTTACAGTAAATTACACAGAATACATATTAAACGTGCATAGTTATAACAAAAGCCAAATTTACCACACATACCTCACAGTAATACATCCGCGAGAATGATAACTTAATTAATAAAACTGGTAATTTCCTTGAAATATATACACGCTATGTGGCAGACCTAAATAACCTCAGAATAAAGTGATATTTGGCATGAATATTGTTTGCCCCCTTTGGCAATATTTTCACACTATAGTAAAGTGCACTTCTGAAAAAAAGTTTTCGCTCCACCCTAGTGTACATGGCACTTATGGATCTTGAAAAATTGTATGATAGTGAATAAAGAAGCACTGTGGCAAGTTTGAGTATATACTGGATTTCTGGTAGACATATGAAAGCAGCGAAGAGTCTTTATGATGATAGTAGGGCATGTGTGAGAACATAAATAAAGAACTGGGTGAATTGTTTGATATCAGTGTTGGTGTGCATCAAGGATGTGTGATCTTCCGGTGGCTGTTTAATCTGTTCCAGTGGCCATCTACAACCACAGCTATAGATCGGCCAGAAAGGAAATAATAGATAAAAGAGAAAAGGCTAGGAACCTAAGGAAGGTAGTTTGGGAATTAAGGATTTGTGCAAGACCCTATCAAAAGCTAATATGTCTAACGTATAGCAAAGGTTTCACCGAAATCCCGAAAGGAGGACAACCAAGAGTCAGAAAGAGATGCAAGGAGCTCACCAGTATAGCGTCCCTTGCGAAACCCATATTGACAATCTGAAAAAATATTGTGAGTAGAGAGGTTTTATTGAAAAACGTTAGAAAGGCAGGAAATCAGGGGACTTGGACGATAGTTGAAGGGTTGAGAACGGTCATTCTTCTTTGGAACAGGCTGAATGAAAGCGAACTTCCAGCAGGAAGGAAAAGTACCAGATGAAAGACAAAGACGAAAGAGTTTGCCTTGGCAGGGCATCAGCACAGAAGCACATTTCTTGAGAACAGAGAAGATTCCATCAGGTCTGTACGCCTTCCTAGAGTTGAGCCAAGATAGAGCAGAAAAAAAATCTTTGGAAGAGGTTCTCGGTTGAGACAAAATTAAGTGCGAAGGAGAAGATGGAGGAACAGCACCGGAATTGTCCAGGGTTGAGTCGGAGGAGGACGTATGAGCAACAAGAGGTTGTACAAATAACCATTACATATTCTGTTATATTTGTGGCAGTTTTGTGGTGCAAAAACAAAGACAGCTGTATCATGCTTATTTTGGAATGAAGCTTGGAGATCAAGATAAGTCATGGGCTCCACATACAGTTTGTCGAACTTGTGTTGAGGCTTTGAAAACTTGGAGTAAAGGTAGAAAGAAGTCACTGAACTATGGAGTACCCATGGTATGGCGTGAACCTAAGAACCACACGGATGACTGTTACTTTTGCACTGTTAACATTGAAGGTTATAACACGAAAAAGAAGAGATTTCCTATCCCAGTCTTCAATCTGCACTGCGACCTATAAAACATGGCCCAAATGTGCCTATTCCCTCGCCACAACAGCTTGAAAAGTTCATGTTAGAGTCTGAATCAGACAGTACTGAAGCTGAAGACGATACTGATTACTACAAACCAGGTGAAGCGATTTGTGAACCTCAACCTTTTACACAACGTGAGCTGAATAATTTGGTTAGAGATCTAGATTTGTCAAAAGACTGCAGAAGTTCTGAGATCTAGACTCCAAGCAAAAACCCTACTTGCTCTTGGAACATCATTTTCTTGGTACAGACATCGTGAAAAGGAATTTGTGCCATGTTTTTCTACGTACGACACACTTGTCTACTGCAATAACATTCTGGAAATGCTACAAAACTTAGGAGCTGCATATCAACCAAGTGACTGGAGACTCTTTATTGATTCCTCGAAAACAAGTATGAAAGGAGTACTTCTTCACAATGGAAACAATATGCTTCTGTGCATCTGAAGGAAACATACGAGAATCTGGAGCTTCTTCTGAAAAAGGTTGGATACAGTTAACATCAGTGCCCTGCTTCTTATGTGAATGGGAGAGTAGAGCGAGAAATCAACACTGGAAAAAGAAGGTATGGCCACCCAGAAACACATTTACACCAGGTTCAAAGAACATCATCCACGAAAAGCTGATTAAACCTGATAAGGTTTCATTACCACCACTTTATATAAAGCCGGGTTTGCTGAAGCAATTTGTCAAAGCACTAGATAAGGAGGGAAACTGCTTCAAATACATTTGTGGTAAATTTCCAACACTCAGCTATGAAAAAGCAAAAGAAGGCGTCTTTGTTGGGCCACAAATCAGAAGTTTGAGGGAACGACGAACAGAGCAGAAAAAGGAGCCTGGACTGCATTCAAGAGTGTAATTCAGAACTTTCTGGGCAATAAAAAAGATCCCAACTACAAGGACATTGTCAATGAAAGGCTCATCAAATTTGAAGAGCTAGGCTGCAACATGCGTCTAAAGGTTCATTTCCTTCACTCGCATTGGGACTATTTTCCTGAAAACTTAGGTAGTGTGAGTGAGGAACAAGGAGAAAGGTTCCACCAGGATATCAAGACTATGGAAAAAGATACCAAGGAAGGTGGGATGTCATCATGATGGCAAACTACTGCTGGTCTCTGAAACGGGAAGGCTCGGAAGAAATGCAGCACAAGAAGCGAGCCAAAAAACGACGATTTTCTCCTACTGATCAATCATGATTGATCTATTATGTATCAATTAAGTATCAAAGATGAATTTACTTTGAAATGTATTGTCTTTGTATTTCTTATAATTTTGTACTCTTGGAAATTTAGTTGTTTAATACATACTATGAATATATCTGACTTATATTTTGGGAAAAACCCTGACGTGATACATAAAAATAGTTGTGAAATTTGAAATCAGCATGGCAAAATGTTTAAGTTCACGTAATAGAAATAAAACATCTACTTTGGTTGGTTTGAAATACAGACGTGTAATTTATTTGACTGGTCTTTAAATTTCTCTATTTTAGCAATGTATGCATCATTCGATTTCCTTTGCTTGTAAGGTTTCAGAAGGTTTCTATATTTGTTGTAGTGGCTTATAATCATCTGTTGCAGTTTATCATGAGAAACAGTTGGGATAGATGCCTTCCGCCATACTTCCTGTAGTTTTAAAGCCATTTTTCCAGTAATTTTGAATACAGATGGATTGGTTTTTGAAGGTATAGAACGATGTAGTTCATGACGCAGAAAGTTGTAGTATCTCATAATTCCTGAATAGGTAGGCAATACATGTGAACTTAAATTCTCTAGAACACCGAAAACCGGACACTCCAAATCTATTCTCCTCTTCAAAAGTTTTTTTGTAGACATTTGAAAATTGTTTTCAAACAATGAAGACCCAAATTTTGTTTGGAAACTTGGAGTTATTTATCAAATCAATTAATATTACACACATTGCTTCTGAAATATCTGAAAAAAATTACGAACATTAGTCATATAAAACGTATAAAGTTACAGTAAATTACACAGAATACATATTAAACGTGCATAGTTATAACAAAAGCCAAATTTACCACACATACCTCACAGTAATACATCCGCGAGAATGATAACTTAATTAATAAAACTGGTAATTTCCTTGAAATATATACACGCTATGTGGCAGACCTAAATAACCTCAGAATAAAGTGATATTTGGCATGAATATTGTTTGCCCCCTTTGGCAATATTTTCACACTATAGTAAAGTGCACTTCTGAAAAAAAGTTTTCGCTCCACCCTAGTGTACATGGCACTTATGGATCTTGAAAAATTGTATGATAGTGAATAAAGAAGCACTGTGGCAAGTTTGAGTATATACTGGATTTCTGGTAGACATATGAAAGCAGCGAAGAGTCTTTATGATGATAGTAGGGCATGTGTGAGAACATAAATAAAGAACTGGGTGAATTGTTTGATATCAGTGTTGGTGTGCATCAAGGATGTGTGATCTTCCGGTGGCTGTTTAATCTGTTCCAGTGGCCATCTACAACCACAGCTATAGATCGGCCAGAAAGGAAATAATAGATAAAAGAGAAAAGGCTAGGAACCTAAGGAAGGTAGTTTGGGAATTAAGGATTTGTGCAAGACCCTATCAAAAGCTAATATGTCTAACGTATAGCAAAGGTTTCACCGAAATCCCGAAAGGAGGACAACCAAGAGTCAGAAAGAGATGCAAGGAGCTCACCAGTATAGCGTCCCTTGCGAAACCCATATTGACAATCTGAAAAAATATTGTGAGTAGAGAGGTTTTATTGAAAAACGTTAGAAAGGCAGGAAATCAGGGGACTTGGACGATAGTTGAAGGGTTGAGAACGGTCATTCTTCTTTGGAACAGGCTGAATGAAAGCGAACTTCCAGCAGGAAGGAAAAGTACCAGATGAAAGACAAAGACGAAAGAGTTTGCCTTGGCAGGGCATCAGCACAGAAGCACATTTCTTGAGAACAGAGAAGATTCCATCAGGTCTGTACGCCTTCCTAGAGTTGAGCCAAGATAGAGCAGAAAAAAAATCTTTGGAAGAGGTTCTCGGTTGAGACAAAATTAAGTGCGAAGGAGAAGATGGAGGAACAGCACCGGAATTGTCCAGGGTTGAGTCGGAGGAGGACGTATGAGCGAAGATTTCAGCTTTACGAGAAGAGACAGTAACTGGGCCGTCCTAATGGAAGAGAGGAGAGAAAGAAGAATTAAAGTCGTGGAGAGGTTTTTGGCTAGGTACCAGAAAGAACGAGAAAAATTATAATTAGATAGGTTTTCACATTTTCGTCTGGTGAAAGAATTTATGTCGAGTCGAAGAACATTTTGCACGATTCCGGGCAGAAATATAAACTGAGTGAAAGTAAGAAGTTAGTAGTCGCATTAGTAGTCGCAAAAGAATACGGAATGTACGCCTTCATGCCTGAGAGAATCACTTCCCTGATACACTCAGTACACTTGGTGAGGTCCCGACCAGGGAAGCTGTAAAAAAGAATTTAAATAAACTATTTTAATTTGTACGGAAACATACGATTTAAACTAAAGCGAGGGTTCGCTTAAGCATCATAATACGACGAAGAATATGAATTTTAAAATAATTACTTAATACTTACATTTTCACTTTAAATCCAACTAAGTAAGTTTATACTTTTATTAACTATCAAGTCAGCAATCGCACCCTTGTTATAATAAGAGTCAGCAAATTTTAAAGTAAAAACAACGCTATCTATAATCTGTTTTAAGTTGTAGGTGTCAATTCAGACCCCAAACCTTAAATCAGTGAGAGCAATACTATTCTATAGAAAGTAAATTGAAAATAATATATATCAACAATCTGCGAATTACAATTAATTATAGTGTTGCCTATGACCTGGTTATAGTTGAAGGTTCCTATCCCAACCCTTAGATCAATGATGGCAAGACACTGTCATTGATGTAATGTATAAGGTACTTTAATGTTACAGTTTGGAATTCATTGACTTAATGATTTTACAGTCAAATAGAGGGAACGGAACTTTTAATAGCGCTATATCGACGTATTCTAGACACAGAATAGCTGGAAGTGTATGATATGGTTGGTCCCCCTTTCTTGAGTAAAGTGGGAGTTTTCCCCCCCAATTTTAGAAACTCACAATGTTAGTCTCAATTTTCTCGCTTTTCTGACGGATATTTGGAATTGGAATTGTTGTACATAAAAAGTTTTCAAACCATTATGTAGAGACATTTATGTATACATGTATATATCAATCGGAGGCGCCAAAGTGCCAAAGGCGCCTCGCCTCCTCTCGGGAGGATTCAAAGGCCGTATTAGAGCGAAAGGACAAGAAACATATATAAGATTGTGGTCGGAGGAGTCCAACGGAGAAAAAGGGTGGACAGAGTAAGAAGGATGAGTGGTTAGAAATAAGTTCAGAATGTTGGGCCAATCTCCAAGGCGATCGTGGGTGCGAGTAGGGCGCTGTACAATTTGCCCAAGGTCATTCAGGAGAAAGAAGTTGTAAACTATTTATTTTATTTTATGTCTGTTTAAGGTGTTACAACCCTGCTGGATTATTGGCACCAAGTTGTAAACTAGTTTACCAGGGATGTCAGTAAAATTGAAGAAAAGCCAAGGGTGGTGGTAAACATTGAAACTTCCTAAAATGAAGATTCAGCGAAAGGAGAAGGGGATAGAATGTGTTCCACTTTGGAAGTGAAGTAATCAAAGGGTTTTGGATAGTCAGTAGAACTAGAATAAAGGTAGACAGCAGAGATGTATTTAGTTTGGTATTGACATGTTAGCGTAGCCAGAGGGTGTAGAATTCGAAAGATTCAAGTTCGAGAATACGAGCGCAAGTTAGGTCATTGTGTACATTTATGCAATAAAATGAAATTTGGAATGAAATTGAGGGATCTTTTCCAAATGGACGACTCCACGGGATTTAGCTGAAAATGTGTATACTAATAAATTTTTATATTTTAATAACGAAAATGACATTATTTTCCTGGAGAAATATGCGCAACATACGAAAAAAATTCCATTTATATGCGCACTAGTTTGCATGGCGCATGACCGTTATCTAAATTATGTAGTGTTATGTAGTGGGTTTTACAAAATAAAACGCAGATAATATCCTTTATTTATTAAAATTTGCAATATTTAATAATATTTTAATAAATAAATCTTCATTTGCATACCTTTTTCTCCATACGAACTCGCATAAACAGTAATTTTTGTTGTTATTAATGTTTATTTGTTGCCTGCTTAGACCTAGTTTAGTCTGAATATTATTGTTGTAGTGTGATCTATCTACTTGCGAGTTGCCCCCGGTCAATTGAATGCCCGGTTAGGTCAATTGAATACAACCAGATTAGGTCAAGTGACTGCCCAGTTAGGTCAATTGAATGCCCGTTTAGGTCAACTGCTGTACGCCCTTGACGATTGGTTAGGTTAAGTCATGATATTTTCGTTAGTGTTAACGAAAATATCACTACTTAACCTAACCAATCGTCAAGGGTGTACAGTTCACCTAACCGGCCATTCAATTAACCGGGGGCCACACAGCAACGTCGTATCCGGGTGTCATGAGCGGTGTAAACTAGATAACGATCATGCGCCATGCAAACTAGTGTGCATATAAATGCAATTTTTTTCGTATGTATGTTGCGCATATTTCTCCAGGAAAATAATGTCATTTTCGTTATTAAAATATATAAATTTATTAGTATGCACATCTTCAGCTAAATCCCGTGGGGTCGTCCATTTGGAAAAGATCCAAATTGGGAATAGAGAAAGTAGGAGGGTACAGAAAATGGGTTGTTGTCAGTCATCTCAGACACCTGAGTTTCAGTGAGGAGGCAAAAGTGAGGTTTAGAGGAGGAGAGGTAGTGTAGTGTTAACAGATTTTGGATTACCTGAAGATCAGGGCCCCCAGCCTTCTTTAGTTAGCCTTATAAGGCTAACTAACGAAAATATCACGGCCTAACCTAACCAATCGTTAAGTCAACTGTACGCCCTTGACGGTTGGCTAGGTTAGGTCGTGATATTTTTGCTAGTTAGCCTTATAAAGCTAACTAAAGAAGGCTGGGGGCCCTGATCTTCAGGTGATCCCAGATTTTTAATCTGAAAAAGGCCACGAATGTTGCAGAAGTTTATGAAAAGTGGACCAGACAAGTGCATCACATCTCGAATGGGTGGTAGCAGAACCAATTCCATAAGGAAACTTCTTGATGTATTTAATATTTGTTCATTAATATTTTATAATATACAGTATATACTAACTTCATGTGAATTATGAAACCAAATAAATTTTTTAATACAAAATCAAATGCTACGTTCATAACTATCTTTATCATCTAATTTAATAAACCTAATACTCTTACTTATCCTATAACAATGTATGTAACACGACAAAGAAAGTTATTTGAGAACTTGAAACATAATTCGTATAATGAAAGGAATTTCATTGATATGAGAAAGTTTATAAATAACTTGAACCGGATCATGTCAAGAATAGCGAACCCAACACCTGCAGGGTTCGCTATTCTTGACAAGGGAATTTTTGGGTTCGCTATTCTTGACATGGTAAAATTGGGTTCGCTATTCTTGACATGGGAAGTCCTCAAGGACGTTTTCATAACTTCAGACGGTAGGTTTATGTTTCCCAATTTTAAGTAATTAGTTAAGGACGTATTAAATGCTTTTATATTAGTCTTTTTTTATTTAACCAAACTAGCACGACTTAACCTAACCAATCGTCAATGCCATACAGTATAAAGAATCCTCTTCTCTTAATATATAAAAATAAATAAATAAAAAAAAATTTATTGTTTTTTATTTATTTTTTTAGGTTACTTGTACGCCCTTGACGATTGGTTAGGTTAAGTCGTGATCCTTTACATGATATTTATATTGGGTTTGCTATTCTTGACATGGGAACTTTTGGGTTCGCTATTCTTGACAAGGGAATTTTGGGGTTCGCTATTCTTGACATGGTAAAATTGGGTTCGCTATTCTTGACATGATCCCTTGAACCTACTGTCTTCAAAGACCTGTAAAGGTTCTTAAATGAAACAAATTAAATACTGTACTGTATATCTTACTTTTCTAGATTTTCAGTCTCCTTATATTGTATAATTTTGGTTCAGAAAGTGTTAAATGCTTTTGGAGAAGCGAATTAATTTCTAGGAAAGGTTACGATGTTCTTGAAGAAATAATAGACATTATAAGCTTAGCTGATTTCTCCATGAAGTAAGAAGGCTTCATACTTTAAAATGAAATAAATTTTGAGAAAACAAACGGCATCAAGAGCTTTGAATATGCATAAAATACAGCTCAAGTATCAGATGTCAGTGATTAATTTAACTTTTTCATTCATCGTTGAGACGGGAATGCCTAATTGAATGTAACAGAATTAAATACAATGTAAATTTGACGATCAAATTCAGATAGGTTGTACCGATAACTCTTCTCTCTGTAAAGAAGAAAGGACCCACAGTAGAACCCTGTTATGCATTAGCCCACACGTTTTTGATGGTAGCATGTGCAAGTTCTGAGTCCAAACTCTTTTCTACGGTGAAAAGAAGGTAATTTAGAAAAATCTGGTCTTCATCTAAGTTTCGCAACACGGAAGCAGCAAACTCCACACGTTTTGGCCCACCATCAGGTTTAATTTCTTGTAAAGGTTGGAGTTTTAAGCGCATGGACGAAGGTCTTTAAGCAGGACTTTGTGAACTGTTGATTATGAAAATACAGTTTGCGGTTACATTGCAGAATCAACTTTTGGGGGCTATTCAAAAATGATTTGTTTTGTGCTTTCAGCATCCCTATCTGATGTGCCTGGTCTACATAGGGTTACCAAGCGTCCGGCAAAAGAAGGACATGTCCTTTTCAATCTCATGTCCTCTGCCCGGCAGGCATTTTAAATATGTTGATATTGTCCAGCTTTTTACTTAGATATGATCCAGACTTAGAAATGAGCTTCCCACAAGCTCAAACGACCCAATTAATACCTGACATGTCCTCCTTTTGTCGGACGTCTGGTAACCCTAGGTCTACCTGATGATTTCTTTGGCAAGACACTGCCTCTTTCTCTGAAATGTTCATGCAACCTTGTGATTTTTCATCAGTTGGAGGTTCCTTCTTGTAAACACACCAAAGGTTACGTTGAGCAATGATAACTAACTTAAATTCAGTTAACCACAACGCGCATTGTGCTCGTTCTTTTACAGTCTCTATGACACTTATCGCGCATCATAGTCAAGTGTGCGTGTCTGACTGTCACGTATGCCAGTCAAAATCCAGATTCATGTGCGTGTGTCATTAAAACTTGAGGTATTGCGCTTTATCTTAAAAGCGTACTGCATTATTTTACTGTATCTGTTTAAATCATGAAATACCGTGTTAAAATCAAGGCGAACATTTGTGGAAAACCTGTATATTAAAAGATTAGGTTTACTTAGGCAGATCTGGTTAGGTTTGAATTAAGTTAGATTACGTTATGTTACGTTAATATATGTTGAGTTGATTTATAGTAGGTTGGATCTGGATGTAGAATTAAATATTATATGAAAATGCACTAAAATAAAACAGACAAACTAAATAGACCCGCAATTTAATACACTTCAATTAAGTAGATCCGGAATAAAGTACAGTGCAAGAATATAGAAGTTGATATCTTTCCTAATCGATTTAATTCAGTCTACTTCTGGGAATTACCAGGAATGCAAACCTGTCATCCTAACAGCACACTGAAGATCTATGCAACAAATTAGTCAAAGTTTTGCATAATTTTTTACTATCACTCCGGTCTCTTCAATTCCTATAATTTATAAATCAATGGATTCGTTATTACACCAGGAATGCGATTTGGATAGTCTCAAGTGAGGGAACTGGCCCAAAACTAAGTTAAGACACGAAGTTTGTTTTAGGGTATAAGTGTGAAAAAATACCCTAAAATGCGGTAATTCCTTCAGTAGAGACTATTTAGGGCGCATTCGCGATGTAAAAACGAATCCATTGATATATAAATTATGGAAATTGTAGAAACAGCCAACATGAGTGACCTAAAAGGTATATATATATATACATTTATATATATGTAGTAAAACGGACACTGTATATATTCACTGTATATATTATATATATCGTAAAACTATACTAACCTAACCTAACCTACCTAACCTAACCTAATTTTAGGTACTACTCTTACCTGCATATGGCAACGAAATGCTTTTCTGTTTTTATCGAACACACACTTATTGCCACAAACAATACCTTCCTTGTTTTTCTTAGGGCAAATAAATTCTTTTAGCAATACACCGTGTTCTAGATAAAAATTAAATGCAGCCTCTTCATCATCAAAAAATTTGCATGAAGTTAAACACAGTGAATAATTACAACCATCGCAAACCGACGCCATCGTGACACTAAAATCTTATGAGTTCAGGTCAAACCCCCCAATTTTGTTAGCGGTACCTTCCTAACCTTTGTGGGATCAGCCATTTTATCACTCCCAAAAACATGATCCGCGATTTTATCGCTCAAAAAAATAATTTCTTAACATTAATTTTATAGCTTTAATCGGCATTTGCCTTCATATTGTACTTAATAAAAGTTGTTTAAAAAAATGTAAAGAGTCTTATGGTAAACTTTATTTTCAGTTTCCAGAGGCCGGACTGATAGTAAAAAATTACCAAGTTTTGTACGTAATTATAAAAGTAGAGGCAGCACTCCCAAAACAAGTCATTAGATACATACACTACACTACGGTATAACCACATTTGCAGTACTGCATTAGCGCTTACGGAAATGCTCGACAATATTTAATTTTGCCGCTGGTGGTAATAAAAAATTAATAAATAGGAAAATCTATAAATCGAACAAGCATAATGAAAATACGGACAATGTTTCATGATTTAAAAATTCTCAAACTAGTACATATCTACAAACTAAAATTGCCTTTTCTACGTATCAAATTGTCAGTAATACTGTATTGGGTTTGGGGTTTCTCGCGGGGTGATGTCCCTTCCCCCAGTGACCCCGAATGTTTTAAGTCACTCATTGTCCTGTTCGTGGGCAGAGCGATCATCAAGAACGAACCTGGGACATTGTTTTTTACGGACAAATTGTATTGCCACCCACACTAAGTTCACAAAAAAAAATTACTTTATGCAAACTAATTAATGCACGGCTGATAGCGCGGACAATTATAACTCAGTTGTTTCGTCGCATGTTTATTCACTCCAGCTAAGTAAACCTATTTTGGATCACCTGAAGATCAGGGCCCCCAGCCTTCTTTAGTTAGCCTTATAAGGCTAACTAACGAAAATATCACGACCTAACCTAACCAATCGTTAAGTCAACTTACGCCCTTGACGACTGGTTAGGTTAGGTCGTGATATTTTCGTTAGTTAGCCTAGATTACCAACCTCTTTCTAACCAACCAACCTTTCTCTTTTTAACATATTGCTTCCCAGTGTTAATCACTTTAACATATTGCTTCCCAGGCGGGGTCACTTTAGCATATTGCTTCCCAAATGCTTTGGGAAGCAATATGTTAAAGTGATCCCAACAAAGTTTTAATATTTAATCTTATGTTTCACATATTAAATTAAACTTCTTACGTTATATAATTAATAAAGGAGGCATAGGCCATAATCGGAAATGATATAGGCCTAAGGAAACGGGAGTATGCCTAAAGCGGGATATGAGTAGGCCTAGATCCGAAGCAGAACCCCTTTTTAACGCCCTATGGAGAAATTAAATTGACTTTACTGGCCTAAGTTCATCTTAAAAGTAGGCCCCATTTCCTACGGCCCCGAGTCAAGATGTTAAAATAAAAGATAACAAGGTAGGGCAAATACGATCTTCTGATGGACTGTGTGCGACCCTTTCTCTGTGACAAACTGTTCTCGGCTACTCTTTGGTCTTGTTGTGTGCTCTTATGTTTCGTCTCGATCGTGAGCTCCCATATGTAATTGCGACTACAGCTAGGATATTTCTGAAGCTTTCTATACCACGATCCTGAAGCTTACAAACAACTTTAAATACATTATTTTAAGAGTTTTACAAATTCCTAAATGTTTTATGTTATTTAACTAATTAGTTGACCAATTTGAGAAGATTAAGTTATTTTGATATTTATTTCAGGTACTATTTGAACACTAAACGATTTACAAATACACAATTGGATGCATTGAATGTGTGTCATTGTGTGACTGGTATTCTTACACCCTATTGGTTAAATAAAAACGTCATGTGTTCTAGTCGGATCATGTTGAGATCTGTTCGGATTTTTAAGTGCAGAAAGTCACGTAGCTTTTTCTGGGATTTAACCTGAGGCCTACTTGGAATTTAGATCCTACCTTTCAAACCCTAACTTATGTTTTTCATTTATGTCAAAATTTTACTATATTTTATATTATTTACAAACCCCCTCATTTTTGCAAACCCAACAACTGTTCCGGAAATGATTCAAAACAAAATATTAGCTTCCCAAACCCAGCACTTTTTTAACACAAGACGAACATGTGCATCAGAAAAAAAATTGCACTTGACTGTGCAACTAGATCTTTATGCTCCACTGGACCAAATGTTTGGTACAACTTCTATCAAGAAACAGAGTAATCTAACACGCTAAAAACTTTCCAGAAAAAAACTGAGGTAAATCCTTAGTTTTCCACCTATTTCCATTCTAACCTTCTTTCCCCGTTACCAATTACAGTTAATAATAGTTTTATTCCTGCATAAAAAAAATCTGTATAAAATATTCTAAGTAATGTCAAGGTATTTGATATTATACATGGATATGATATTCCAAGAAAAAAAAGAATGTGTAATCTCAGCTGAAATATGTAATACTAGTGTATATATATATATATATATATTATATATGTGTGTGTGTGTGTGTGTGTGTGTGCAAACAACACACAGTATAATTAATGTAAAGAACGACGCTTGTGTAGAAGAATGTTCCGCACAAGATGAGGAGGGAGAACGAACAAATTAAAAATGAGGTAACCACCCGGGAATCGAACCCGGGATCTTCCGATTGCCGGTCAGATATGCTATCCACTACACCATGGGCCTCGATTAATCAGAAGTCGTAATTCTCCTACATACGAGCAGAAACCAATGCCCTGAGGGGGCACCTTCGCATGCCGTACATATATATACATTTTAATTGCAAACAACACACAGTATAATTAATGTAAAGAACGACGCTTGTGTAGAAGAACGTTCCGCAAAAGATGAGGAGGGAGAACGAACAAATGAAAAGTGAGGCCCATGGTGTAGTGGATAGCATATCTGACTGGCAATCGGAAGATCCCGGGTTCGATTCCTGGGTGGTTACCTCATTTTTCATTTGTTCGTTCTCCCTCCTCATCTTGTGCGGAACGTTCTTCTACACAAGCGTCGTTCTTTACATTAATTATACTGTGTGTGTTGTTTGCAGTTAAAATGTGTGTGTATATGTACGGCATGCGAAGGTGCCCCCTCAGGGCATTCGTTTTCTGCTCGTATGTAAGAGAATTACGACTTCTGATTAATCGAGGCACATGGTGTAGTGGATAGCATATCTGACCGGCAATATGAAGATGCCGGGTTCGATTCCCGGGTGGTTACCTCATTTTTCATTTGTTCGTTCTCCCTTCTCATCTTGTGCGGAACGTTCTTCTACACAAGCGTCGTTCTTTATATATATATATATATATATATATATATATATATATATATATATATATATATAAATGGACCTAAAGCAAACATTCATACATAACACAAACGATGAGGAAAACAAGGTAGCAGAAAACATAAAAAATAACCCAAAATACTTCTACACGTTTACGAAAAGGAAAATGCAGTGTAAGGAGAGTATTGGTCCGTTGATAGACGGGGAGGCCAAATACACATATGACCCCCAAAAAATAAGCGAACTGCTGTGTTTAGCACCCCTAAGTCCGAGATAGAAGTAGAAAACCCAGACGAATTTTTCAACATAGATACAAATCAGCCAAGAACAATTCCCGCCACAAACCTATTAACAGACTTAGAGTTCACGGAAGGAGATGTAATTAAGGCTTTATCACTATTGTATTTTTAGCCAAAAAATCTGCTTTGCAGATAGCTAGTGAGGGAAGCTATATTTTTGGGGCCTCTTTGCGAGTGACCCGTTGCCCACGTCGGGCTAACATCATGAAAAAGAATAAACTAAACTATAGTGGTTATCATTTACGATTACTTATTCGGACTATAGTGGGTTTAATTTTCCCAGAAGAGTTCCTTGTTCCATGCACGGTCTGTGTGTAATGTGTATCATGAAAAAACCTCAGGGGACCATTCTGAGTTCAATCCCATATATAAAGGGTGATCCAGAGAAATGGGACCCAAAAGAAACCCCTGTAACTCTTAAAGTATAAGTCCTTTTATAAAATCATACGCATCATTCGAAAGAGGATAGTTACAAGTTTGTACAGGATTGTATAGGTTTTGACAATACAAGACAAGATAAGATACAAAACAAAATAAAAGTGTTAGTTAAAACTAACCCTTCAAGATGACTGCATGGACTGTGGAACAGCTGCGTTTCATAACTGAGCAGTATTATGAGCATGGAAGAAGTGTAGTTTCAGCTCAAAGATCTTTCAAGACAAATTTTCAGATGTCAAAATCACCTTCTAAGAAAGTAATCCGTCGGTGTGTCAGAAATTTTTCCCTAACTGGCAGCATTGGAAAAAGAAAACCAACTGGAAGAGTGCGCACAGCAAGGATAGACGAGATCATTAACAGAACTCATGAAATTGTACAGGATAATCCTAACATAAGCATCAGACGTGCTTCTCAGCTGTTAGGAGTTGGATATGGAACAACACACCGTATATTCAAGCAAAATTTAATGCTTTTTCCATATAAAATTCAAACAGTGCAACAACTAAACGATGGAGATTTCGCACGAAGACGACAATTTTGTCAATGGATCCAACAGAAGGTAAATGACACCACCAATTTTCTAGCAACTTTGATTATGTCAGACGAAGCCCATTTTCATTTGAATGGAACTGTAAACAAACAAAATTGTCGTTTCTGGGCAACAGAAAATCCATTGAATATTACCGAAGTCCCGTTGCATAGTCAGCGTGTAACTGTTTGGTGTGGTCTTACTGCATCTCAGATCATAGGGCCGTACTTTTTCGAGGATTCCACCGGAAACACGGTCACTGTAAATGGTGATCACTACGAAAAAATGTTGACCGATTTCCTTATTCCTAAATTAAGAGATCTTTGTCTAGAAAACCACTGGTTCCAACAAGACGGAGCTACCTGCCATACCACGAGGAACTGCATGGCAGTTTTGCGTCAAACGTTTCCAGGCGAGTTAATCTCAAGATTTGGAGACGTTGAATGGCCCGCAAGGTCTCCGGATTTTTCTCCCTGGTTTGGTGGAGGAGCGAGTGGCTTTCTTGTGCTCTTCACTGCACATGGCAAGGTACACCCGGCTCATCTGGTACCGTCCTGAGCCAGGCATCTAGTCTTCTCTTGAAGACTTCAACTTTGACCCCTGTAATGTTTCTGAGGTTCTTTGTAAGCTGGTTGAAAAGTCTTGGACCCCTGACAACCAAGCTATTTTCCTTCAGTGTTGAGGAGGTCCCTTGTTAGGTCTTTAATTTGGGAACACTACACATTCTGCCTTTCCTATTTTCCAGTGTTTTTTGAATGGTAATTGGGTTTAGTTTTAGCTTTGGTACAAGTTTTTCGATCATTTTCCATATGTAGATTATGGTGTACCTCTCTCTTCTTCTTTCCAGGGAGTACAGATTTAGTTTACGTAGTCTTTCCCAGTAGTTGAGTTCTTTGCAGCCATCAATCTTGGCTGTGAAATGTCTCTGCGCTTCTTCTAGTTTATTAGTTTCTTCCTTTTTATATGGGGACGTCAAAACTGAGCAGTATTTAAGTTTTAGTATAATCAGTGTTTTTAGCAGGGGAATCATTACTGTCCTGTCCCTTCTTATATATAAATGTTAATGAAGTTTACCATACAACACAGACTCACACGTGTGCCTTATGACAATTCGGCACTTCAGAGAGATTTTGCTCAAAATCAACCTCACGAGCTGGAAATACTGCATGAGTAAATTGTTTTCTTAAGTTAACAACATCACATGCCTGTAGTTACACACAACTCATCTGGAATGACTTGAACGATGTGGTTTGTCTAAGTTTAAAGACACATTTCCAACATTTCTGTTCCTAACTTCTTTGGCTAGAATCTAATGTATGAACAATTTTCGTTTTCTGGCCACGAATTGACCACATAAAATAATTTGCTAAAGTTCTAGAATCTAGAGTACACGTACAAATTATTAAATTATTATTTTGTTTAGTGTAGAGAGCAGCAGGGTGAGAACAGTCTAGAACTTAAAGATTGTTAGAGATACATCCCCCGAGAAATAGCATTCACTTTAATGTAAAAGTCTTTTACTATTTTACGTAATTTAATCCAAAACTTTTAAGAAAAAATACCTTTTTTGCATAAGATTTTGAAGATTTAATGCAAAGATTTTCTAATTATGCAGTTAATACATTCTTAATTTTCGTATTTAATTTCACGTTTAATATTCTAAAGTGAATTTGGTTTTGGCCTCAACGTTTCGGCAACACGGTTTTAAGTTGTATCGAGATCACTCCTACTTGTGTTTATATATACAAGGTGGCCGAAAAGGTACCCACCAAGTTTAAGCCTTTATTTCACCAAAACTATTGAGAGTACAAGGATAGTTCAAACGCCATTCAAATCACCATCTCACGCCATTTTTATGACAATGTGTTCGATGTGCTGTCCCTCCACTTCGACGATTTTTCGCAACCTCATCCCAAAATTCCATACTACGCTGTGGAGAACCTCTATCCGAATGTCGACGATTTGATGGTCAATCGATGATTTCAGCTCCTCCAAAGTCTTTGGGTTGCTCTGGTGAACTCTATCTTTGAGGTATCTCCACAAAAAGAAGTGACACGGGTTGAGTGAGATCAGGCGAATAGGAAGGCCAATCAATGGTGCTTTCATAGTGCTTCCGAAAGTCCAAACCAATGACATTCTCTCCAAAATGCTCATTCAACAAATGGCGTGAGCAGTATAGTGTGTCAGCAAATTTTCATCGAATTCTATTCATTCGTTTCGGAGAAAATATAAGTTAATGTTGGTAGGTACCTTTTCGGCCACCCTGTATATATATATATATATATATATATATATATATATATATATAAGTACTGTATTGTATTGATAAGAAAGAGATAAATATAGAGGGCTTCAACTTACTAAGAGCGGATAGAACGACGAGAAGGAAAGGTGGCTGTGCTATATATGTACAGGAAAGTCATATGACAGAGACGATAATAAGTAAATCAAACAGCTACGTGGAACTCCTAACAGTGAAAATAGAAAAACTAAACTTGATAGTAATAGTCATCTATAGACCTCCAAGCACCCGAACCGAAAAATTCTCGGAGGCCATTGATGACATTAGAAAGCTAATAAAGGCCATAAACCCTCCATCCCCCAATATAATGATCTGCGGAGACTTTAACTTTCCATTTATAAAATACAAAAAGGTGAATAGGAATATATATATTCACCAGGACAAGGGGGGCACAAGAGAAGACCAGGAACAAGCAAAAATGTTGATGGCTCTCACAAATGAGTTTATGCTGACACAGGAGATAACAGAAAATACCAGAAAAAATAACTGCCTGGATCTGGTATTCACGAATAACACGAACTTGATTGCTGATATAAAAATAACCCCAACCATTATCTCAGACCACAACTTAATCGAGATATCAACAAATATGACGGCAGCATTAGAAGACAATACACATATTGTGGAAAGAAGTAAATTCGGGATCTTTAACTTAAACTCGAAGACTATAAATTGGGAAGCAATCAGATCGCACATGGCCCAAATAGAATGGAGAACAATTTTCGTGAATAAAACAGCTGAAGAAATGCTAACAACCTTGGAGGAAAAAACGCTGAGAATTTTAGAAAAATATGCTCCGAAATCACAGCCAAAAGGAAAGAGGAGCTGGCTAGAAAGGCAAAAGAGAAGACTAATCCGCAAAAGAAAGAGAGTGGAGGCGAAGTTAGGTAACTGCGGAGATAATGACAGGAAAGCAATAAAAGAAAAACTGGAGGGTATCGATAGGGAAATACAAGCCCTGATTAAGGACCATACAGAGAGGGAAGAGGAAAAGGCGGTAGAAGCAATAAAGGAAAATCCAAAATACTTCTATAGCTGTGCAAAAAGGAAAACAAAAACGCGCGCCGCTATTCGGTCCTTAAGGACGGGAAATAATGAACTAATCGACGATCCAAAAGAAATATCTGATACATTGAGAGCTCAATATGAATCAGTTTTCAGTACCCCAAAAAGTGACAAAGCGATACCTGACATAAATGCATTCTTTGAAGAGGAATTGCAAGGAGAGTATATAACAGACTTTGATTTTACACCAGAAGATGTAGCGAGAGCTATAGGACAAATGAAACTACATTCAGCTGCAGGTCCGGACAATTGGAACGCATTATTGATTAAAAACTGTAAAAATGAAATAGCTACACCTTTATACTGGATATGGAGAAGATCCCTAGACACTGGGGAAATACCGAGCATCTTGAAAAGAGCAAACATTGTCCCTATATATAAAGGAGGGGACAGATCTCAAGCAAAGAACTATAGACCAGTAGGGTGTGTCAAATTTTTCAACTTTCAAATTCCAAATATGAGGGGTGCTAAAAAGTTGCAGCATGACTTAGGAATTCTAAAGATATTTTTGTTAATTTAATATAATTTAGTTTTGCTTGGTAAGAAGCTACATAAAAATAGTGACGTTTTTGACTTTTTGGTGTAATTATATAATAATTATTATATTAATAATTATATATGCTGTATATATAATGCACTGCTGTTTTTGCTTATTTCACAGGTTGAAACATATTCATCAGTGTGCTGAAGATTACTTGTCCGTCAGTGCTACCATCCTAACCAGTGGGAATTGACCTACAATGGCTTCTAAAAGGAGGACAAGACTGGGGACATTCACACATATGAGCAACCTAATTGGAACTGGTAGAGAGTTGTTGCCCTCTAAACTCCCAACTCTGCGAGACGTTCTGAAATATGGGCTACTGCTAAGAGAACAAAGTGGTGAGGATGTGAGAAACTACCCAGCAGCCAGTCTTGCAAAGGACATTTACCCTAAAGTGCTTGAAAAGTGGGAACGAGCAAACAGTTCTTTTGTAGCCCCCGTTGTAAATTCACGAGTCACAATCTTAAACAAGATCCAAGAGAGCTGGGAGCAGGCCAAAAACATATCTCTTGGGAGAGGAAAGCTACATGTCAAAGAGGCTTTCATTGCAAAACTTGACAAGCTTTTTGACATCCTCAGTTGCAAGTGTAAAATTGTTCTCTGCTCTGAATTTGGCTGCCTTGCAGATGCTGGTTGCAAAAACGAAACTCACATTAACTGTACATGCCCTAGGAGATGAAGATCCCTGTGAAGGAACTTGCTTTCATTAAAGGTCAGAGAGACAAGTCTGGTTCTATTGGACCACATCAGATTGGCTTGCCAGATCAACCTGAGCACAACAGACAAGTCAAAAAGCAGAAGCGGCAAGAAGACGAAAGAAGAAGGCTTGCTGAATATAAGCAGACAAGTAAGCAGGATGTTTCAATGCCATCAAATGAAATAATTTTCTCTGATGATGAAAATGAAGAACAAATAGCTGATGCTCAAGATGGAAAGGATGGAAGTTATGAAGTGACATTAGAAATACGAAGCACGTCTTCAACTTCCAATAAAAAGCCAGAGTACAACACATTAGAAATACCTAATGTTGCTATGCATAGCATCAGATATGGTGTTGGCCTGCGTGCCACAGCTGCCATCACCACTGCTGCCTTTATGGATGCTGGCTTGATCACTGAAGAAGACAAGAGACTTGTAGTTGATCACAATAAAGTCAAGAGGGCCCAAGAAAAAGTTATGAGATCCCTGGATCAGGAATTTGATGATCTTTGTAAGAAGGGTGAAATTGACTGCATCTTCTTTGACGGCCGTCAAGATACAACTAAAGTTATGCTGAAAGCAGACAATTCAGATCGTCAGTTCCCCAGCATCATCAAAGAAGAGCATTATTCTGTGTGCAGTGAGCCAGGTGGAAGATATCTCTACCACTTCACTCCTGACAAAGGCTCAACGAGAAAAAAACCTGCTGAAGTTATTGCTGATAATCTTGTAAATTTCATGAAGAAGAAGGGCATTGATAAAAGCCTGCAGGCCATTGGAGGTGATTCTACAAATGTTAACACTGGTTGGGAGGGTGGTTCCATGCATTGGGTAGAGGTCAAGCTTTGCCGTAAGCTGATCTGGTTGGTTTGTGCCCTCCACACTAACGAGTTACCCCTGCGACACTTGATCACAGCACTGGATGGGAAGACCTTGTCTAACAACAAGTGGACAGGTAACATTGGCAAGATGCTAGACACTGCAACCGAACTTGAAATTGATCCTTCATTCACCAAACTCTCAATTGGAGAGCCTCTTACTTCACTGAGTGACAATGTCGTAAAGGATCTCTCTACTGATCAAGCGTACGGGTATAGGATCACACAGGCCATAAGGACAGGAGAACTTCCCACAGATCTGGCCCTTCTTGAAATTGGTCCAGTGAGCCATTCAAGGTGGTTGACAACAGCAAACAGGCTTTGTCGCATATGGGTTTCAAAACATGGCATTAAAGGCAAAACCCTCAACAACTTAAGACTGATAGTGGAATACATTGTTGGTGTGTACTACCCCTGTTGGTTCAACATCAAAGTAAAACACTCTTGGGTGGAAGGCCCACGCCACATCTTGTTTCAGCTGCGGCTAGTTAGGCTGCAAAAGAAGGCTGTAGTGGATGCTGTTTTGTGAACCATCAAGCGCTCAGCATGGTATGCATTCAGCGAAATGATAATCCAGACACTCTTGTGCTCAGATGACAGTGAGGAGAGGAGAGCTGGTGTCCAAAAGATTGTTGACATGAGGGGTGGAGATGATGACACACTTGGAGATCTTTCTGTACGTCCCAGGAAGACACCTTCCATCAACCCCAGTGCTTCTTCCGTGTTGGAGCTGACAGACTGGTCTGACGGGGTATTTGAACCTCCTTTGACATGTAAACTGACTACAGCGGAAGTAAAGAAGTTCTTTGACAAGCCTATGCAAGTTCCACAGTGGCCCTGTCATGCTCAGTCAATAGAGAGGTGTGTGAAACAAGTCACAGAGGCAGCAGGCAGAGTGTATACACATGAGAAACGTGAGGGCTATATCAGAGGCCAAGAAGAGAAGCAAGTCGGCGGCTGATGTCGAAGAACGAATCAAAGCAAGACTTGATGAAACTTGTTATTTAAATATTTTTTTTTACTGATGTCATTACTTTCTAATGTTGTTTTATGATTACAAGGATATGTTTTATGATTACTAGGATATGTTTTATGCAGAGAAACTAAAATTTTTATAGCACTACCCGACATTTTGAGAAGCTAAAATTAATAAATGTTGTTTTCCGAGAGCAATTTATGTGCTTTTTAATCAAATGTAGATTTACCAAGCTAAATGTTGAGCAATCACAAAAATAATAGCAGATTTGAATTCTTCACATCCAAAAACATATTTTTAAAACTCCTCAGTGAAGGAATTGGCAAAAATTAATTTTCACCTCCCAAATTGACACACCCTAATAGACCAGTGTCATTGACGTCCCACCTCACCAAAGTATTTGAAAGAATAGTTAGAGAGAAAATTTATGATTTCCTGGAGACACGGGAAAGATTCAACGAAAATCATGGATTCCGATCAGGTAGATCATGCCTATCACAACTAATAGAGCACTACAACAATATCCTAGATGCATTGGAAGGCAATGACAACTACGATGTTATATACACAGATTTTGCTAAAGCTTTCGATAAATGTGACCATGGTATAATAGCACATAAAATTAAAGACATGGGAATAACAGGCAAAGTGGGAAAATGGATCTACAACTTCCTTAGTGATCGTCTGCAGGTCGTCAAAATTCAAGGTATATCATCATCAGAATCGGAAGTACGCAACTCAGTACCACAAGGGACAGTACTGGCCCCACTCCTGTTCATTATCATGCTAACAGACATAGACAGCGAGTAAACAGCAATAGTATAGTAACATCCTTTGCAGACGATACAAAGATCAGCAGAAAAATCAGCGATGTACATGACGTGGAGGCCTTGCAGAGGGACACGAACAAAATATACAAATGGTCAGAAGACAACAACATGTCATTCAACGCCGAGAAATTTCAGCTCTTGAGACATGGTAGAAAAGAAGAACTTAAACAGACTGCATATTATGCTCAGATAGACAGGAAATCAGAGAAGCATGAAAGCGATTGATCTCGGGATAATAATGACAGATGATGCGAAATTCGAAACACAAAATCAGATAGCGATAAATAAAGCAAAAAGAGTCGCCGGACAGGTTCTAAGAACGTTCAAGAGAAGGGACAGGACAGTAATGATTCCCCTGCTAAAAACACTGATTATACCGAAACTTGAATACTGCTCAGTTTTGACGTCCCCATATAAAAAGGAAGAAACTAATAAACTAGAAGAAACGCAAAGGCATTTCACAGCCAAGATTGATGGCTGCAAAGAACTCAATACTGGGAAAGACTACGTAAACTAAATCTGTACTCACTGGAAAGAAGAAGAGAGAGGTACATCATAATCTACATATGGAAAATGATCGAAAAACTGGTACCAAACCTAAAACTAAACCCAATTACCATTCAAACAACACTGGAAAATAGGAAAGGCAGAATGTGTAGTGTTCCCAAATTAAAAGCACGACAAGGGACCTCCTCAACCCTGAAGGAAAATAGCTTGGTTGTCAGGGGGCCAAGACTTTTCAACGAGCTTCCTAAGGACCTCAGAAACGTAACGGGAGTCGAAGTTGAAGTTTCAAGAAGAGACTGGATGCCTGGCTCAGGACAGTACCAGATGAGTCGGGCGTGCCTGGCTATGTACGGTGGAGAGCGCAAGAAAGCAACTCGTTCCTCCACCAGGCCAGACCTAGAGGCGGGGCCACCAGCTTGACCTCCGTGTGAAGAGAGACCAACGCACGAAACAACATAAGGTTCATAAGGTAAGGTACTGTATATTGAAGTATATTTGCAAAATATATCATGATTGTAATTCAAGATATCTCTTGTGGGACGAAAATTTATATGTATAGTCTTTAGACTGGACTCGTGTAAATAAACATATCTAAATAAATACATATAATGACTAACATTAATCAGAAGTTATAAGTGGGAGAAGCTGAATGTACACAGGTATCAAGTGGATTGTTCAATAATGAATTAATTCAATGCTGAATAGCATGAACTTTAATTAAATAAAGGGTGAGTTAAGTTATTGACCCATTATTAATGTTGGAGTACGATAGAGGTATGTGTTGTCCTTACGGTTGTTCAATGTACAGTATATATATGGATGGGCTAATTCGTGAGTTGAAAGAAAATGAGTGATATATGTTGTATCTGAGGCAGGATGAAAACGTGGTGCTTCTAAGTGAATCAGAGAATGAATGAAAGTTGAGTGAAGCAACGAAAGCAACTAATGAACCCAATAAAAGCCCTGGTAGAAAGAAAATTCTTGAGTGTAGATACAGCAAGAAGTTTACAGGAAGGTGTTTTGGTGCCATCAATAATCTATGTATATGAGAATTGTTCAATGTCAAAAATAAGAGCAATTGAATTTAATAACTTAAGATGCATGAATGGTATAAAATAGATTGATCGTATAGGAAATAAAGATGGTTACAAAAGTATGGAATGAAAATCTCATTACAGATGAGAATGGAGGATGTTTTGTTACGTTGGTTTGATCCTGTATAATAGTGAGTGCGTAAGATTGATGTGCAGGATGAAGTGCATATAATAGTGAGTGCGTCTGTATAAGAAGTAGAGGAAGGACGCATAAAAGACGGAAAGATGTAATTAATAACTGTGAATAAACCGGTTTATACTCGTATAAATGCGGCACAAGAGTTAATCAGAAACGAGAGAAATGGAAGAGGTTTGTTTGATGTGTAATCGGAAACGTTTGTTTATCTGACGTCTTACTAGAAGTAATATCTCGCAATTGATTTTAATTTTTTCCGTCTCAAAATCACTCGTCTTGCACCCACCATATTAAGAGGGGAAAAATGAATGTATAATGTATGTAAAATTCCATCAGTTCTTCAAATAAGCCTTTAGATTCAAATTGGTCTTTTGATATTATTGGTGCGTCATTTCCAATTCTTTCTTTATTATTGATTTGATTTTAACTGATCCACAGAACCGTTTGTTAAATATGAATGTATTGTAATTAAGTCTTTCCATTATTGGTGTGCATATAAAAGAAAACGGA
>JAJOZX010006694.1:162500-260845 GCA_023014485.1 Bathynomus jamesi
GAGGTAGATCTCCTTCAATGAGTTGATGTCGAATTTCCATTCTGTATGGGTACAAATTCAAATCCTCACGAATTATTCGATGAAATGACATGCGTGAGAGTTCTGTACCATTTCGCCTGGTGGACACTTTTGGATGTCTCTCACTTGACCCCGTGTGATTACTTTTTATGGGGTCATTTGAAAAAATAGAGTATTTGCATCACAACCTATCAATTTAGATGATTTGAGGACTCGCATCACAGCTGAAATCAACTTGTTAAAATACAATCCAGATCTTATCAAAAGAGTGATGGGGAAGATGAGAGCTCGACTCCAGATTTGTATCGATAGGAATGGCGGTCATGTTGAAAGAAAACGAAACTAAGCATAACTTTTGCAATAAGGAATAAAGAAAAATCTGCTTTGTATCTTATTAAAATTATGTTAAAGTATCTATTATTATGTATTTGTCTTTTCATTACATCGATAGCACACACATTATTTTTTCATTGACCAATTTTTCGCAATCCACTTTGTTGTACCCTTCAGTTAAAAGCAGATGCTTAAACACTAAATCGTTTAAACATGAATAAATTTGAAAGTTAACAAAGAATAATTTGCTATATTAAATCAAACAAACAGATCCAAAATATCTCAATTTTTGGAGGAGTTAGTACATCTAAAGTTGGGTGTACTTTTTTGTGGGACATATGGTATATACACACACACATATATATATATATATACAGGGTGGCCCATAACACCCAATCGGTTATATTTAAAGCGAAAATCCATCTAGCGAAGCTCACACTGACGTAATCAATTACTGAGGAAAGAATATTTGTTGAGATGGTTATATTTTCCACTTTGAATAATCAATAAATACTGTATTTCTAAAATTATTAAAAAAAATTATTTTGTTTGATCTTTTGCATTTTCTCTTTAATTATAACCGATTGAGACTTATACCTTTCAACCTTTCAAATGTTCCGTGTGGTGATTTCTCACTTCACGAAAGTCAAGCTTGTCGCCCCTCCTCTCGAGTTGGCCTGGTGAAGTAAAGAGTTTGTTTCTTTTGCTCTCCACCTCACATAGCCAGGTACACTCGGCTCATCTGGGGTTGTTCTGAACCAGGCGTCAAATCTTCTTTTAAAGCTATCCACCATAATACCATTCGTGTTCCTTAGTTCCTTGGGCAGTTGGTTAAACAGCCTTGGTCCTCTCGCAACAAAACTATTTTCCTTCAGGGTTGAGGATGTGCCCGATCAAACTTTTAGTTTGGGAACACGATACATTCTTCCTTTTCTACTTTCCACTGTTGTTTGGAGGGCTATAGGGTTCAAAGTAAAATTAAGGACTAGTTTCTCCATTATTTTCCAGGTGTAAATAATGGCGTATCTCTCTTTTCTTCTTTTCAGTGAATATAAGTTTAATTCACGTAACCTTTCCCAGTAATTTTGTTCTTTGTATCCATTGATCTTGGCTGTGAACTTCTCTGAATCCCTTCTAGCTGATTAATGTGTTCTTTTTTAGATGGGGATGTTAGGACCGAGCAGCATTCCAACTTGAGTATGATCAGTGTTTTCAATAGAGGAATCATTATATTCCTATTCCTTCTTTTAAAGTGTCTCAGTATCTGTCCAGTTATTCTTTTTGCTCTGTTTACTGCCATCTTATTTTGTGTTTTAAATTTCGCGTCATCCGTCATTGCAACACCTAAATCTTTTGCTTTAGAATTTCTCTGAATTTCCTGTCCATTTTGGGTGTAGTATTTCATGGATATTAGGTTCTCCCTTCTTCCGTACCTTAACTTGAAATTTCTCGGTGTTAAATTTCATATTGTTGCCTTCAAACCAATTGTAGATTCTGTTCATGTCTGTTTGTAGGGATCCTATCATCTATGCAGGTTAGCATGATTATGAAGAGTAATGGAGCTAATGTTGTTCCTTGTGGTACTGAGCTGAGGACTTCTGATTCTGGTGAAGATATTCTTTGAAATGTAACGTCTTGCTACTGCTCACTAAAAAAAATTATACAAGTACAGTGTATATCCATTTTTCTACTTTTCCTGTTATTCCCATATATTTCAGTTTGTGTGCTAGGATTTCATGGTCACACTTGTCGAACGCCTTGACAAAGTCTGTGTATATTACATCATAGTTTTCATTACTTTCAAGTGCATCAATAATGTTATAGTGTTCCATTACTTGTGATCGGCATGATCTGCCTGACCGGAATCCATGTTGGTTATCACTTAATCTTTTTTCGAGTTTTCAAAAAGTCGCAGATTTTTTCTCTAACTATTCTTACAAATATTTTAGTGAGATGACATGTAAGCGACACTGGCCTATAGTTTTTGGCCTCGGATCGATCTCCTCCTTTATATATTGGAACTATGTTCGCTCCCTTCAGGATGCTCGGTATTTCTCCCGTGTCGAGTGATCGTCTCTATATCCAGTGTAGGGGCTTAGTGATTTCATTCTTGCAGTTTTTGATCAGTGTGGCATTCCATTCGTCTGGTCCTGCCGCCGAGTGTGCTTTTAGTTTCCCTATAGCCTGTGTAATATCATCTGCTGTGAAGTCGAAGTCCGTTATACTTTCCCCTTGTAGTTCTTCTTCAAAAAACGCGGTTCTATTGCATATTAGTTTATCAGATTTTGAGATACTGAAAGATGATTCATACTGAACCCTTAATATTTCAGATATCTCTGTTAGATCATCAGATGAAGCATTGTCTTCATTTTTCAAAGGTCCGACAGTCGCGTTATTTTACGACTTCCTTTTTTTACAAAATAATAAAAGTACTTTGAATTAACCTTTATCGCTCCTACAGCGTCGTCGTCTTCTTTCTCTCTATGCTTCTCAATTAGGTCATGTATGACGCAATCTATACCCTGCAGTTTATCGTTTAATATTTTTCTGATATTGCTATCTTTGCAGTTTCTTAATTTTACAGTCACTCTTTTTCTCTTACTGAAAATTTACCTCTTTTGTTTCTCAAACCTGCTTCTTTTTCCTCTTCCTTGCATTTTTGGGACATGTCTTTCCACAATTTACAGCGTCTTCTCCTCTCAGGTAATTAGCATCTCTTCCGTTGTCTTAGCATCCAGTCTATTGCTTTCATGCTGTATGCAACACCTTCCCAGTTTATAACTTTGGAGTGAAAATTAAAAATTTCGAATTTGCTTCTTTCTATAGTGTGTGTTCTTTCCTTTCCTGTTGCTTTTATATTGGTTGTTATTTCAATAATGTTGTGATCAGATATTATAGTTGGGGCTATTTCTATGTTATTAATTAGGTTGATGTCGTTTGTGAATACCAAATCTAGGCAGTTGTTTTTCTTGTATTTTCTGTTATTTCTTGTGTTAACATAAATTCATCGGCAAGAGTTAGGAGCATTTTTGCCTACTCCTGGTCTTTCCGTGTGCCCCCTTTGTTCTGATGTATACATATATTTTTTCCTATCCTTTTATACTTCATAAATGGAAAATTAAAATCATCACAGAGAAAAATATTTGGGGTTGAAGAGTGTAGACCTTTTACTCAGTTTGTGACCTCTGTAATGGAATCTGAGAATTTTAAAATGCGTGTGTTTGGGGGTCTATATATTACAATTAGTACCATACTTAATTTTTCGGCTACCTTATATACGATATATATATATATATATATATATATATATATATATATATATACTCACTGTGACAGCAGAGTAACATCCTTTGCCGATAAAAATTAGTAGAAAAATAGAAATCCAGAGGATTAGGATCTCTACAAATAGACATGAACAGAATCTGCATTTAGTCTGATGGCAATAAATAATATGAAATTTAAAATTGAAAATTTTGAACTATTAAGGTACGGAAGAAGGGAGGACCTAAAAGGCTAAAATCCATGGAGGAATTCTAAAGCAAAAGATTTAGGTGTCGTAACTGGAAAATAATGGAGTGTTCCCAAATTAAAGGCTAGACAGGGAATATCCTCAATCCTGAAGGAAAATAGTTTTGTTGTGAAAGGACCAAGACTGTTCAACCAAGGAACTAAAGAAAACGATTGGTGTCACGGTGGATATCTTCACAAGAAGACGAGATGCCTCGCTCAGAACAATTCTAGATGAGCCGGGCATACTTGGCTGTGTGAGGTGGAAAGCACAAGTAACCAACTCTTTACTTCACCAGGCCAACTGAAGAGGAGGGGCAACAAGGTCAACTCATTCATGTCTGTTAAAATCATAACTGAAATGATATCAGAGTATGAATTTTTTTATGCAGGAAGGAGGGGCCAAGGGCAAATGCCCGCAAAAGCGCCCCTCCCATAGAAGAAGATATGTGAACCAAAATCAAGGTCCAGGGTTTTCGAGATGCCTAGACAGGAGGAAAGATGGATTGAGGAAGACTTCAAGAGTTCACCGGTTGAGTAGATGAGAGATTGAAAATACCGATTAACCCTTGCGTTAGATAGTTAAACAGAAAAGGAATGAGAAAGTGTAGAAAGTCTGGTGCTGCGTGCTCTCCTTAAAGGAGGAGGCATGCAGTTAGAGAGTTCAGAAGAGCAATGTCCGTTATAATAGCGATAGTAAAGACAGAGTGAAGGAACATTGCGGAGAAGAGAGAGAGAGAGAGAGATTGAAGGCAGTCGGTAAGAAGCGGGGAACTGATGAAAAGAAAAGCCTTTGATTCTACCTGGTCAAGTACGGCTGCGTGGGTTGAGCCATCCCACACATGAGAAGCATACGCCATACACGGGCGAACAAGACCCCTGAACAGAGATAGCGACTGAGTGGGGGTGAAAAAACCACGGAGGCGGTACAGCACATCTAACCTCTTAGAAGCTGTTTTGGAAAGAGAGTATACGTGATCTTTCCAGGAAAGATTACGAGAGAAGGAGACACCAAAAATGTTAAGAGAAGAGGAAGGATTGAGTTTTGTATTGTTGAAGGTAAGGGGATAGTCGTGTGGAAGATTGAGACGAGTAGACAGATGGAGGAACTGAGTTTTTGAGGCATTAAACGACAAGGTTTTTCTGCCCCAATCAGAAATAGCAGAATGATCAGAGGTCAGGTGCACCATTGCCGTCTTACGCGAATCATGGAGTGACTGTTGAAAGGGGCGCTTCGTAAAGAGGGTGGAGAATTGAAGAGTGGAATCATCGGTATTGAGATTGTATTGATTCAGGAAGAAAGATCATTGATAAAGATCATTAATAAAGATCATTAATAAAGGGTGTCAGGAAATGATTGCCCCCCCCCTGTACAGAAGAAACTGAAAGGAATAGAAAAAACAGACAAAACCACGCGAAAGAGCGTTTAATTTTGAATAAAAAACACTTGTTTTAATATCGGGCGTTGCCCCCATTTGCAGCTCTGACGGCCATTAATCGACGGGGGTATGATCCCAGAAGTGTCTCAAAGAGATCGGTATCATGACTCATTTCTTCAAGGACTTCGTTGATCTTTGCAGTCATAATTTCTGTTGAATACCGATTCTGAATGGGTTGTTCCAGCATTAAGGACTTCACCCGATCCTTCATGATGGATCCGACATGTTCACAGACATTAAGATCGGGAGAATTGCCAGGCCATTCATTATTTCCGAAAAAATCAATGTTATTGTCCTTAAGCAGTTGTTGAGTCGCAAGTGCTTTCATACAGGGGGCTTTGTCGTGAAGAAAGGTTGCCTGTTCAACATCCAAAACACACTCGGGGTCTTTCAAAAACGGAATTACATGTTGGGCTAAAATTACATTTCGAAAATAAGGCCCATCCCAACTGGCTCCTCTTGGTTTGATAACCCAGATGAGCTTCCGAATAGAGAACATAATGAAAACACCCACACATGCTGGATTTTTTACTATTTCTCGATACTTCTGGTCGTCTGGGACTTCATCAGGAGTTGTTGCCCAAACCCGATCATTCTGAAAATTTGGTTTTCTGGAGACATAAATGAAGAATTCATCGCTGACAACCAAGTGAAGGAAATCGTCTTCCGTCCATTCCTCAAGATAATCACAAAACCATAGCCGATCTTCAATATTAAGATCACTCTTCCGTGGCTTAGCTATTTCATGCCAAGCACTCAAGCCTTGGCGAACTCGAAATTGATGCACAAGTTGCCGATTGACTATCTTACCACGACGGATAAGTATCTCTTTCGCTACCTCAGAGCAGCTCTTCTTTCGGCGCCGTGATGCAGCAAGCACAATGTCTTTCGATTCTTGAGATAATTTCTCCGGTCTTCCTCCTCGAAATTCTGTTTCACAATCTTCAGGATTCTTATTCCAATTCCTTTTGACAAAGTCTTCTGATCTTTTTAATCTCTCAGCCACCCAGTGTCGAGTTATGAAAGTTGCACCAGCTTCCTTTGCTTCACGAAATGTGACAGCTCGAATGCGGTCAAGAACTCGCTTTTTCTCTGAATCGTTCAAAATAGATGATGCCATGGTTTCTGTGGGGAAAAAAATGGTAAGAATTAAAATCACAGGAGTAGAATATAATGGTTTTTATTCAGATTTTAACGCTCTTTCAAGTGGTCTCGCCGGTTTTTATCTATCTCTTCTAGTTTTTGCTCTACAGGGGGGGGCAATCATTTCCTGACACCCGTAAATAAAAGGAAAAGAGTGCGTGACAGGACAGAACCCTGAGGAACACCACTGTTAATAGCTTTAGGAGAAGAACAGTGGTCATCTATAACCGTAGCTATAGATCGGACAGAAAGGAAATTAGAGATGAATTCACAGATCGAAGGATAGAAACCGAATGAGGGTAGTTTGGAAATTAAAGATTTGTGCCAGACTTTATCAAAAGCTTTTGATATGTCTAGCGCAATAGCAAAACTTTCACCGAAAAACCGAAAGGAGGATAACCAAGAGTCAGTAAGATATGTAAGAAGATCGCCAGTAGAGCGTCCCTTGCAGAACCCATACTGACGACCTGAAAGAAGATTATGAGAAGAGAGGGGTTTAAGAATCTTCCGATTAAGGATAGATTCAAAAACTTTAGAAAGGCAAGAAATCAAAGCAATTGGACGATAATAATTGGAGGGTTGAGAACGGTCACCGTTCTTTGGGGCAGGCTGAATGAAAGCGAACTTCCAGCAGGAAGGAAAAGTACCAGATGAGAGAGAGCGACAAAGAAGAAAGAGTTTGCCTAGGCAGGGTGTCAGCACAGAAACACAGTTTTTAAGACCAACAGGAGGAACACCTTCAGGACCGGTCGCCTTCCTAGAGTTGAGTTCAGACAGGGCAGAAAAGACATCTTTAGAAGCGATTCTAATTTCATACATAATAAAGTCAGAGGGGAGGAGGAGATGGGGGAACAGCACCGGAATCGTCCAGGGTTGAAATGTAAGCGAAAGTTTGAGCGAAGAGTTCAGCTTTGTCAGGAGGAGAGACGGCAACTGTGCCGTCGGAATGGAAAAGAGGAGGAAAAGAAGAGGAAGTAAAGTTGTTGAAGAGGTTTTTAGCTAGATGCCAGAAAGAGCGAAAAGAATTATAACTGGATAGATTTTCACATTTTTGTCGGATGAAGGAATTTTTGGCGAGTCGAAGAATTGATTTTGCACGATTCCGGGCAGAAGTATAAGCTGAGTAAGAGTTATGAGTTGGATAGCGACGGTACCTTCTGAAGGCCTCCTCTCTGTTGGGGATAGCATTAGCATTAGTATTAGAAATGAACACTCAATGCCAAATTCAACTCTGTCGATGTTTCTCCTTCCCCTGTGTCCGACAACTGTGTTTATGAGTTGCTTGCCTTGTAGAAGAAACCCATCCTTCTTTGAAAAATATTCTAAATCTGTATTGATTGAGGAAAAAATTTATATGCCCATAATTCATCAAAAATAAGTTCTATATCTGTATCTTGTACAATTTTCATTTTACCGTACATATCACGCACGTTTCTAAACTAAAATATTGCAAGTATTATTAGTAGACAAGGGTTGGTCAGGTGGATAATTCTAATCATCTAACTAGCTACTCTCTGAGGAGTAAAATGGGAAGGAGAAACCATGTAGAAAGATCATCTTTGAGGAGAGAGAGAGAGAGAGAGAGAGAGAGAGAGAGAGAGAGAGAGAGAGAGAGAGAGAGAGAGGCCGGCCTTCCAGCAAGTCACCTGGTGTTTTTCATTGATAAAAAGCCTGATAAAGCTGATAGGTGATGAGTTTGTCCGTTCTTTGGATTATGATGTTCTCCGTCCCCTTGATGCTATTGATGCTGTTGGACCCTCCATCGATTTAACAATGATATTGCGAGTTGATCGAACCCATGGACAGATTTATGAAGCGTTTCTTCTATCTTTTTCTTAATCTACCAACATACGTGTCATGAACATTTTAAATTTACTAGTTCAAAACACACATTTTTGTTCATATATATAAAAAAGTGTGTGTATATATATATATATATATATATATATATATATATGTGTGTGTGTGTGTGTGTGTGTGTGTGTGTGTGTGTGTAAGCAATTGGGCATAAGTGGTGGGGTCGAATGTGAGATAGTTCACAGATGTAGTAGGGTAATTTTTTTTTGTGGGGTAACACCTTTGTAACCTCGGAACATTAAAAAATTATGCAAAAAATCTAGAAACATTTTTCTTGTCGGGAAAGAAATATGTTGGTCCTGATTAAGCTATGCTGCTCTAGATTAAGTTACTTAAGGTTTGGTTAGGTTAGATTAGGTTAGGTTTAGGCTAGATTAGAGAGTACCTCACTATTTAATGACTTAACAGAAACTACCCTTTGAGCTCTGAAATGCGTCTGAAACCCTTATCACGCCCTTCTCAATTCCATTGCACTAAGGTTAGATTAGGTTACATTAAGTTTAGTTAATTAGTTTTTAACTATGTTGCTTTTAAAACGTTGGTACCTCGCTTAGATGGAGATGCGCACATGTGTGTGTGTGTGTGTATGTGTGTGTGTGTTTTTCTACATGTTCCTATACTAAAGTTAGTTCATGTATTTAATTATTTATCCACTCATTGTTCTCATAATTTGACATTATATATTTGTATAATAATAATAATAATAATAATAACAATAACACTGGTCGATAAAATCGAACGTTTTCCTCTCATCAAAGATGTATACACACTTTTCTAGACAAGTTTTGTACGCTGATTCCAAATCTGTTTCCGGGTTTCCTCTAGCACATCTAGTTATCGAAATATGACTGGTGTTAATTTCAGCACAATTTATCGTAAAAGTACAACTTTATTCATAAAAAGAAATATGCACCAACCTTAAAACGTTCCGAATACGATTTGCTTTTGTAAACCTTGTCCAGATCGTCGCAGTACAACATCCAGCAGTAGTCTGCCAGCATACGTTCTTTCCAGAAACCTCGGTCCTTTGGTTCAACCAGTCACGTAATCCATTCGAACAAGCGGTACAGATAACATGTGGCGTCCACCCCTTATCTTGGTCGCTTAGTGGACAGCCGAAGTATAACCGGTAGGTTTTCCGAAGATCTATCGTGATTGTACGCCGTTGTCATTTAGTCGCGAACGAGCAGCACACGTAACAGAAATTGTCGGGGTGATTTTTCCACTTTCGAGGCATGATGATCGATGAGTGGGTTGATGTAAATTACCTAAAAAAATAAAATGTGTAAGTGGGCGAGAAAAAACAAAGCACAACACACAACTAGACATGTGACTGTTACGCCAAAGAATAAAAGGGTGTACATGTGCAACGTTGGCAAATTTGTGGCCAGCAACTGCTCGACAAAATGCCATACATGAGGGTACAGAAACAGTAAAGCAAAAACCTACACCTAAGCTGCAACGACAAAATACTCCGCTACATGTACAGGGTGTCCCAGAATTAACTATCTATTTCAATGAAATCGGACAAATTTTTTAAAAACACTTTTAGTTATGTTTATCATGTTTAATATGTGTTAAAAATGTATAAATTTCTAAATTTTTTTCATAATTTTATTTTCATAATTTTTTCATTATCTGGTCCAATGAAAGACCGTCTGAAGTCATAGAATGGCAAAGAGACTCTCCAAAAGTTAACGTGTGGCTTGGAATGACCAAATCCAAAATTTATGGCCCATTCTTCTTTGCGGAAGCAACTGTAACAGGTACCGTCTACCTTGATATGCTTCAGCAGTTTCTCGAACCACAGCTTCTTGATGATGGCATTCTTGATAATGTTGTGTTTCAACAAGATGGAGCACCATGTCATTATGCTCTAATTGTTCGAGAATACCTCAACAGACGCCTTCCGAATCGGTGGATTGGACGTGGAGGACCTCGACCTTGGCCTCCGCGTTCTCCGGATTTGACACCCCTGGATTTCTTTGCATGGGGTTTCATAAAAACAAAGGTTTATCGCCAAAAGATCAATGCTTCTTGTTGAAACACAAAATTATCAAGAATGCCATCATCAAGAAGCTGTGGTTCGAGAAACTGCTGAAGCATATCAAGGTAGACGGTACCTGTTACAGTTGCTTCCGCAAAGAAGAATGGGCCATAAATTTTGGATTTGGTCATTCCAAGCCACACGTTAACTTTTGGAGAGTCTCTTTGCCATTCTATGACTTCAGACGGTCTTTCATTGGCCCAGATAATGAAAAAATTATGAAAATAAAATTATGAAAAAAATTTAGAAATTTATACATTTTTAACACATATTAAACATGATAAACATAAATAAAAGTGTGTTTTTAAAAAATTTGTCCGATTTCATTGAAATAGATAGTTAATTCTGGGACACCCTGTATAAAGGACGGATATTACATATTGTATATATAGTATTATATATTATATGATATACAGTTATATGCATATTATATATATTATCATATTATATTATATAAAGGACGCATATTATATATTGTATATATATTATTATACAGGGTGTCCCATAAGTCCGGCATCATAGGAAAAATAATTAAAAAAGGCAAAACAAAAGCTTTTATTTACAGAACGTGCTCAATATGTCTACCATTGTTTTCATACACAAATTCAGACGTGATACCCACTCAGCAAGCACACGGTGAATGATGTCAGGAGAAATGGTGTTACATGCCCCAATAATGCGCTGCCGCAAATGTTCAACACTCCTAATTTTCTCTGCGTATACCACCGCTTTCAAGTGGCCCCAAAGCAGTGGCGGCTCGTGACTTTCAGTTATGGAGGTGCTGCCTCAGAAATTGCGAACAATTGTGTTGATTATATATATATATATGAGAGAGAGAGAAAATCGAATAGATAAATAGATAACTACTCACTACTCAGTCATAAAAATAAGTAAAATAGTATCATAAAATCAATTATTGGGTACTTACGCTTAACGGGTAATTTCGAATTTGCCAAAAAATTTGTTTATAAACAAATTTCATTCTTCTGTTTTTATTCTGAGCGAAAAAATATTCTAAGAAATGAAAGCTATATATTGTAAATAATCCAATTATTATATAATTAACTTCAATCACACGACAAAAAATAAATGATAACGAATCATTGATAAATGCAATTCGGAAATTAAATTTCGAATTAGCAAACGATACAGCAACACAACTACCACGTCAAACAAACAAATCGGCACTGTTCTGTCCACAGTGCTTTGGATCTTCTTAAACCCGCGATTCTGACTCGCTCTTCGTACGTCCGCCACCGAGGTTTCAAGCGTTTAGAACAAAATCTGGAACTGTTAAGGACGCAGTTCCACGGGAAGGCTGAAGTGATTCATTCGTTCGGCATTGAAATAGTTTAAGGAAAAAAGAATATAATCTGATTTAAAAACTCAAAGTTCATTGAAAAAAAACAATCAGAGAGGTTATTTTAAATATTTAAATATAAAGATCATAAGATCATGGGGGTGCTGCAGTTCCACAGGGCCTACCTGCGAGCCGCTCCTGCCCCAGAAATAAAAATCTAGTGGCGTGAGATCCGGGCTTCTAGCTGGCCATTTCACAGGCCCTCGACGTCCTATCCACTGACCAGGGAATTGTTGGTACAGGTATTCCCTTACTTGGGTGCTATAATGTGCAGGAGCGCCGTCTTGCTGGAACCATGTTGGAAAATTTCCTTCTTCGTTCAAGACACTGGGAAATGCTTCTTCCTTGAGCATACGTAGGTAGGTGCCTCCAGTGACATGTTCATCGAAAAAGAGGGGGCCTATGATGCGATCCTTCCAAATGCCACACCATGCCATCACCCGAGATGCACCTTGTTCCTTTGAAGAGGTTTTCCAGTGAGGGTTGTTTTGAGACCAGTAGCGGGTGTTCTGTCGATTTACCTCACCATTTCCATAAAAAAACAGCCTCGTCACTGAACAGAATGGTGGACGGGAAATTGTCATCACTAGCATATTGTTCCATAGCTCATTCACAAAATTCCATCCGCAGGTCGGGATCATTTTCGCTTAATTTCTGTAGGATCTGAAGTTTATATGGATGCCATTTGTGAGCCTGAAGAATGCGATGGATGCTACTTTTCGACACTCCTGTCTTGGCGGACAATCGCCGAAGAGACTTATTGGGACTTCTATTAAAATGAGCGAGGATAGCAGTCGCTGTATCATCGTCAGTGGATCTCCTTGAAGGTCCACTGCGTGGTTTATCTTCTATGGATCCTGTTTCCTTAAACTTTGCAACAAGTCTGCTAACACAACTCTGTGTTATTGGCTCGCGGTCTGGGTGCAGTCTGTTAAATTCAGCAGCGGCCTCTCTTTGACTCCGATTTCCTATGAGTAGAATTATCTGGATTCGTTCTTCCTTGCTCAAAGACATTATGGCCTGTAGAAAGAGAAAAATATGAATTATGGTTTGTAGAAATAGAAAAATATGAATTTCTCCTATGATGCCGGACTTATGGGACACCCGTATATTATATTATATATAGTTATATGCATATTATATATATTATATATAGTATTAGATTATATATACAAGGTGGCGCAAAAGTCAAGAACCATATGCACATTTTAATAATTTGTGTTTTAATATGTGTTTTGTTTTTTTTAGATTTGTTGTTGAACCAATGGTACAGAAACTGACAATAGATGAATGGGTGGAGATAGTTTTAATGTGTGCAAGGCGTTGTAACACACGCCGATCAGTTGCTACCGTTTTTAATGACAAACACCCTGAGAGGCCGCCAGTTGTTCAGGCATCAGTTGGAAAATTGTTCATTCGCTTCAAAGAAACGGGAAGTGTTCATAATCGGCCGCGTAGTGGCCAGCCAAAAAGTTCATTCGATGCAGCAACATCACTATCGGTACTCAATCACCTCGAAAACACCCCACGTAAGTCCTTAATAAAGTTATTTCAGGAGAGGGGTGTCTCCAGGAGATCCATTTAACGAATCTTACAACAAATCGTTTTCACTCCTACAAAGTCGAACTCGTTCAGGAACTGCACGGTGACGACACATACCGTCGTGTAGAGTTCTGCCAGTGGTTTCTACAACATCTACAGCTTCAGCGAAGGATCATGTTCAGCGACGAAACGATATTTCACTTCAGCGGGCGTGTCAATAGGCATAATGCACGCTATTGGGCCAAGGAGAACCCCCACTGGATGGAGGAAGGACATGTGCAATTCGATCCGATCCACGAATTATGGTGTGGGCTACGCTCTGGGGGGTCAGTTAATTCGTCCGTACTTTTTCGACGGCAGTGTAGCAGGTGAAACATATCTGCATATGCTGCAAACATGACATTCCATTGGCAGAACGGGCAGAGATGTGGTTTAAATAGGATGGTGCACCACCACATTTCGCAACCATCGTCCGGAGCTCTTTAGATGAAACATTCCGAAGCAAGTGGATCGGACGGCGAGGGCCCGTCGAATGGCCACCTAGGTCTTCAGACCTCACACCTCTTGACTTTTTCTTGTGGGGCCATCTCAAGTCGGTAGTCTATGCTGATCGATCCAGAACCATACGTTCTCTAAAGGATAAAATCACATCTGAGTGTGCCAAAATCAGTACCAATGTGTTAAGGAATGTTCAAACATCATGCATTCAACGCGTCAGACAGTGTCTCCAAGTGGAAGGCCACCAATTCGAACATTTATTATAATTTAATAAAATGTGCCTATGGTTTCTGACTTTTGCGGCACCCTGTATATTATATTTATTATATATATTACGATCGTTCTCATCTTGAAAACTAGACGTGCTAGAGGAAAACCGAACACAGATTTGGAATCAGCGTCCCAACGGCTATCTAGCCCACCCATAATTAATTATATCTGATGAAAAATACTTGTTGGCTAGTGTAATTAACCCCTCTCTCCTGTTTTGTCCAACCTTAACACGGAGTTTTTCGAAGATATGTGAATGATACTTTTCTGTTTTGGACGAAAACGCTAATATAGTAAAAACTTATTGGTTCAGTTTAACAGTATTTTGCCTTCTGTATAATTTTCATATTGTATGAAATTGGAACGGAACCCAAACTTCCTTTCTTAGATATCATCGTTTTAAGAAACAGATATACTCTTTTGCTATACATAAAAATCCACTCTTTCCAACTGTTATTTCTCTGCTCATTCAAATAATACAAAAAGAGGAGTTTTTATAGATCTTGCTCGTAGAGCCCACAATTGAATTTGCAAATAAATAGATTTTAAAATTGGGATATAACATAAATTTTATTTCGATAGCCTTTTCTGCCAAATAGTTTGGTTACAGTATTAAAAATATTTTAAAAATTGCTTTCCGCAACCTATCTTAAAGTTACCCATTTCTCTAGTTATTAATATTAAAGAATTTATTCCTAAACACTTAAATATAGTTACTGAGAATAGAATATAAGAAGAATCTTGTTTTTTTCAAATGTTTCTTGCGATTGCAGTAGTGGTCTTATCTATGCCATAACCTGTGAAGATTGCGATAAAGGTTATATTGGAGAGGGATCTACAATATAACCATTTCGTCGACAAGACCAAACAATCGATACTCTAAAAAACTAATAACCTAACTTAAAGTAACGTAACCTAACCTAACTTAATCTAACCCATAATAACTCGTCGATTGTTTGGTCTTGTCCATGAAATGATGTTAGTCAGTTGGGGAGACTATATACTTAAAAAGATTCGCGTACCAACCTAAAGTAGATATTGCATTAGAGTTGCAAATAAGTATAGCTCTCTGTTCCAACATATTTGTTCTTATAATCATAGAACTGATTTTGCTAATATCAAAATAATAATCAAGCTTAATTTCGAAGAGAGGAAATTCTTGGCGTCCTACTGTATATTATTAAAAATTCTAATAATTTCAATTGCAAAAAAGGAGCGTATAAACTGAGTTTTACTCTACAATTTTTATCCAAAATTTAAGTTTATTTTTAAGAATTTTTCACATTCTCAACTACCAAATGAAGAAGGTTCAGCTTATTTTTTTCTTTTGCGTTGTCTCACCGTCTTTCATTTCAGTTTCAGCATTATATACAGGGTGTACATAAAGTCAGGATCTATTTTTGTGAAGCACTTGGAAATTATATGGAATTCAATCATGAAATGATAAAGTGGTAACATTTATTAAATAATTAAGAGTAGGATTCGACGTGACGCCCATCAGTATCCCTGCACAACTCAAATCGTTCCGCAGCATTTCTAAACACATTCTGGAGCATTTGCGGGGTTATGTTATCTGCAGCAGTTCGTATACGTGCACGTAAGTTTTCAAGACTCGTAATCTTCGTCTGATAGACGTGCGATTTGATAAAGCCCCATGCAAAGAAATCTAAAGGGGTTAAATCTGGTGATCTCGCTGGCCAAGGTCTGTTGCTTCCGCGTCCGATCCAGCGATTTGGAAAACGTCCATTTAGATATTCCTGAACAATTTTGGCATAGTGACAAGGAGCACCATCATGTTGATAGACGACGGGGATAGGATTGTTAGTACCGTCGTCTATCAACATGATGGTGTTTCTTGTCACTATGCCAAAATTGTTCAGGATTATCTAAATGGACGTTTTCCAAATCGCTGGATCGGACGCGGAAGCAACAGACCTTGGCCAGCGAGATCACCAGATTTAACCCCTTTAGATTTCTTTGCATGGGGCTTTATCAAATCGCTCGTCTATCAGACGAAGATTACGAGTCTTGAAAACTTACGTACACGTATACGAACTGCTGCAGATAACATAACCCCGCAAATGCTCCAGAATGTGTTTAGAAATGCTGCGGAACGATTTGAGTTGTGCAGGGATACTGATGGGCGTCACGTCGAATCTTACTCTTAATTATTTAATAAATGTTACCACTTTATCATTTTATGATTGAATTCCATATAATTTCCAAGTGCTTCACGAAAATAGATCCTGACTTTATGTACACCCTGTATATATATATATATATATATATTATATATATATATATATGTTTGCATTTATGTAAATAAATTATTCACTTCATATTTATCGCATTAATCAGTAGTAAAGGCATTTCTCCATCTAGTAATGTGTGTGTGTGTGTGTGTGTGTTATTTTCTATCTTAAGAAACCGCTAGCACGATGAGATGCACAACGTGTTTAAATTATCCATAACATATATATATATATCTTTGGTACCTTTGGTTAGCTTCAGCCCGAATTGTTCATTCTGACGAAGGTCAAGCTTTTCACTCCACCTTAGACCTACAGTTTAACGTGGAATCAGAACGACGCCCCACCAGCAGCCCAGCGTCTTAACCACTAGGCCACTCAGGGTACCATTTAACTACCAACCACTTTATTGTGTGGAAAGATGAACATCTGAGTTTTGCTGCGCGCCGGCTGCTATGACCGGGTCTCGATCCCGGGTCCGATTGATTCGTAGTCACCGACGGTAACGTTAACCACTACACCACCGAGTTGCATATATATATATATATATATATATATATATATATATATATATATATGTTTATTTATATATATATCACGTATATATATATAAAATCAATAGGAATATAAAGACAAGAGATACGACTCTCAACATCTATTGGCCAAACGTTTTGGTCCACTCAGGGGGGCCATCTTCAGTGACTGAATGAAAACATCCAAAAAAAAATCAATAATATAACTAAAGAAACAAAAGTAAATACAAGCGTCAGATAAATATACTGTACATAGTAGTAAAACCTAATAAAATAAGCAAAAAGTAAAAAAAAAGCTTGGAAAAAAAATGTTCTGGATAGTAAGACAATAAAACAATAAAAGTTAAACCCATTAAAAATAAAACTATGAACTAAAATTTAAATATAAATTTTTTTTTTTAAGTTTAAAAGGACTAACCTGGATAGTGAGAGTTGCAAATGACAACTGGAGAGAAAGGAAAAGAGTAAGAACCTAAGTTAGGGCATTGGTTGTATTGAAAAGGTGTTCGTTGGTTGATTATGAAGTATGCAATTTTATCGAAGAAAGGCTATCGTTTAATTCTGGATTTAATTTCTTGATAAAAAGAGATTCTAAAATTTTGAGGTCAAGCGAATTAGAAGCAGACGACAAAATCGTAAAGGAGTCCTGGGGGCACGGGTGGTCATGGGTTTCTGAATGATGCCGAATAGCAGAGGATTCAGGAGTGGAAAGAGGGCGAGAAGTTCGATAAGAAAAACCCAAATGCTTCGAAATCCTGTTTTAACTGCAGAGCAGTCTGCCCTACAGAGCGACTTTGGCAGGTCGCACATGTGTATAGATAAATTACAAAGGATCTCAAAAGCAAGGGGAGGTAATCTTTATGGCGAAAAAAAAAGGATTGTAGTGAATTAGGATTAGAATTAATAATTATAAAATCGCACTGAGGGAAGTGTCTGTCCAAAATAGAGTGGACATCTTTATTAAATTGAAAAGTTAGTTGGTCTAAAAAAGGAAGCTTAAGATAAACTTTCTGTTTCGAAACTGTGGACCGAATTATTTTGGGCGAATATAGGTTATTTAAGAATTTTGAAATTAATGTCTTGATAGTTGAAGTGCAGTGAAAGTTATACTTAAAAATTCTCTTAAGATACTGAATTTCTAAGTTAAATAAAGACCAACTTGAACAGAGGTGATAGGCTCCAAACATACGACTTTTAATACTAGCTGGTTTAAAATTAAGTGGGATATTACTGAAAAAATGAGTACCGAGTTGGGTGGTAGTTGGTTTTCTGTATACTTGTGTTGAGAAGTCTGTACTATGTTTATTTACGGTAACATCATAAAACGAAATTTTATTGTGTTCTTCTACTTCCATAGAGAATTTAATATTATGATGCTTAGTATTAATGTAATTTAAGAACAAAGGGGCATGATCTTTATGCTTAAAAATTACAAAACAATCGTCTACATAACGTTTAAATAAAATAGGTTTAAAGTCAGGCGGACAACCCCTCAGCCACTTTTCTTCGTGAAAGCAAAGAAAACTATTAGCAAAAGACGGACCAAGGGGAGAATCCATTGCCATTCCCTCGTGCTGGTGGAAAAGTTCTTTATTAAAAAAGAAAATAGTATCCTGGACTGATAACTTTAAAAATTTTGAAAATAATGGTTTGCTTAATCCCAAAATGTCATTAGTGGAGCCATACAAAGAATTTATAATAATATCACAAGTTTCTAATACAGGTACATTGGTAAACAAAGACTGAACATCAAATGAAGCCATAAAACAATCCTTGAATTTCAACTTGGTGACACAATCAACAAACTCAAAAGAATCTCGCAAAGTAAACTGACTACGTGTGAGAGGGTCTATGATTGGGACCAAAAATTTTGCGAGGTTATAACTTGGAGTATTTATGGCTGCAAGAATGGGGCGAAGCGGAACTCCAGGTTTATTGGTCTTAGGTAGGCCATAAACAACCCCTGGGTTAGTACCTGAAGCAAAACGCTTGTCGTAATGGTTGATTAAAAGCCCACGACTCTTGAGAGAACGTAAAAAGTTGTTGATTCTGTCCTCCAGTTTCACAATATATTTAAATGGATCAGTCTGCAGTTTCAAAACTTGGTAGAATCAGAAAGTAAATTATACATTTTATTTAAATAGTCTTGTCTATCTAAGACAACAACACCTTTACCCTCATCAGGCTTACAAATAATTACATTCTCATCCCTGTCCATGCGAGGCTGTCGGCGGGGGATCTTCCATAAAGGTCCCCTGTGACGGCACATTCAGCGCGCGGGCATCCATGCCACCAGCAGCCGTTAAAAGAATACACAGTCTTCTCACCAGTGGCTGGATCCTCACTTAGATCGTTAACCCAAAAAACACGACCAGTGACCTTCACGGGTACTTCACCCGTGTTGCGGGCATGTTTTATGTATACCCCAGTGTGCTGCTGTCGGTGTATGAGCCAGTAAATAGCCTTGTGCCCATAAATGCGGGGGTTGTTTCTGTGAATGATTGCTGAGGTGTCTTTAGGCATGAAGTTATTCTTGAACACTGTAAAACATAATGAGGCGATCGTGGTCGCGACTTGCAGCGGATCGTATTTGAAACGGGATATGTACATCCTTCTAAAGGCTTGAAAGCATACTCTAAGTACACGTACGTCATTCACGCAATAACGTTCACACTCGTCGGCTATATTGTGTAGATTAGCTTCATTAAAACTGTTGTTGTAACGGTCAAAATCTTCACGCTCACTATCACTCATTTTGGTGTAGTTAAAGTAATGTTTGGGTGGAGGTAGTCCTACGTAATTTAAAGTTTCGTTAGTTAGGAATGTGTAAGGGAAATATCCTTTTGAAACTTAAGCGGCTACGCCCATGACCTTGGGCAGCTTTGCTAATTTACAAGGTGTGAACAGTAGGGTGTCTTTAAACTGTACATTACCTCTTCTCTGCATCTGTATTAGTGTGTTGCCTCTTTTCAAGGGATCACCTGTAAATATCTCAGATGACTCGTGCTCAAGCAACTCCTTCTCAAGGAACTGTGTGTCAAATTTCGCCTCGTTATGGGCAAGAATATACACAGTAATTTTTTTAACTTGTCCGCTAATTTGACAATATAGGACACGAAGAGCTTCACAGGGCTGTCGTGTGCAGTCGTTTTAAAAACGTTTGTACGCGTACCACATTTGTGACACTCATCACACTCGATCTCCATACACTCATCACAGATAGTCTGACTTACGAGTAAATGCGGAATGACCTCTTTGGTTTCAGCGTTCGTGTAAGTTTCTATATCGTAATACACGGTTATACAAGGGCTATTTTTAGGTTTACCATCTTTCATATAACATACATGCTTCACTCCATCCGCCTTATATTTTTCATGACATGTAGAATAGTGAATTTCATCGCATTTATGTGTGAAATTCCCCCAATTATCAATCATGTGAAACATACCGCACTTACAAATCCTCATTTTCCTGCAAGTGCCATTTGATTTATGGAGCTCAAAGCATTAATTATTGAAAAATGTACGTCTACACACATTACATTCCCTCTTCTCGATTTCAACTACCTGACTTTCACATTTGGGGCTTTTACACTGCTCATGTACCATGTAACAATCTTAACAATGTTTCACCATATCATCAGCAAACTCGAGACAACCCTTACACAAATCATGATGCCTTCCATATTTTCGACTTTTATCATAACTGGCGTAGAGAGCCCTTGTGTTACGGATGGGGAGATACGATGTTCCTGACAATCCTAAAATAAGTAGAGGTCTTGTACGATCTCTCACGCTGCTTTTAAAAACATGCACAGTCCTACGACGATCATCCATTCCAAATACGACCATACGTGCATTCATTTCCTGCTCGGCCCTTCTCAATTCTTCAGGACCATATTACACTCAAACTCAAGCTTACAATCTGAAGCCAGTTTACGGGCACGCTGCACAACCGTGGGCAACCAAATTTTTCGCGTCTAAATATTTAGCACAGTGAACATATGAGCTAAAATTATTGCTATAAAACCACAACCACGATCTACGTTTAAGTGCTTTTAAAACCACAACCACGATCTACGTTTAAGTGCTTTCTGTAAATAACCGGAGAATTGAAATTAAGAGTATAAGGTATGGCACTATGACCCGCAACCCGGAATACTCTGTCAATCTCTACCATGAAGTTGTCCATATTGAAGGATGTACCACTTTGAGAGGCTTACATTGTACGCCCCAAGATATAGTCTATTTCGACAGCAGCCAAACGTCTGAACGGTAGTACTACCCAAAAATCGTCCCCCTCATCTGACCCGAACCTGAAGGATAACCTCGTCCGGACTTCACGTTCGTCGCGGTTCTGAAGGGCAAACTCCACAATACGTTCAACTACGCGCCGCAGTCCGTTGGTATACAGGGACCCAGGGCCAACCCTGACCACGCACCGATTTCTAGTCAGGGCAGAGGTGGGGGTAGCGGTGCACACCAACTCAAATGTTATACCATCGTCCACAGTATGAGAAGCTGTTGTGGAGGAAGTACCCGGATCTGAACAATGGGACATATTTGAGGAAGGTACTATTGTGGGGGTTGTCTCGTAAAACGTTGAGGGTTGGGGATCTATTACTGGGGATCTAACAACCGAAGCAATCCTGGCACGCTTTATACCTGACGTGGAGGGTTCTTCATCATGCTTCCGCTTTGAACTGTCGCATGCTACAGGTGTCATTGGTGAGCGCTCGTCGGTGGGGAAGGGTTCTGTAGCTGCATAGTCAACGGGTTCGTCTGTGATATCGATGATGGGGTGCTGTACATCGTCGGCATTCACAGTCCTGTGGAAGAAGAAAACAAAATATAAGGAACAGCACTCCAAATTTGTAATATTTTGTAAATGACCCACTTAGGGGTGTGACGTGTTAGAGATGGAATCTGAAGAAAAATTCAGGTTCACAAGCCCCTCCACATGTATGTATTTATGCTTAAAATCATTAAAGATAAGGGGGAGATGTTCTCAAAATTTGTGCATAAAGTAATATGGTGCTATTCGACGTATCAGTCAGTGTTCAACGAGTACCAAGATGAAATTTTGTTCCACAAGGGTGTCTATGACGTTAATTCGTTAAAAGGTAGTGAGCATACAGATATTGTAATTGACGATCTCATGTTGGAAATTGATAAAAAGCTTGTCGAGACATTTACAGTGTTCTCCCACCATCTTAACATAAGCGTATTCTTCATCAATCAGAATCTATTTTTCAAAAATAGATACATGCGCGATGTGTCGCTAAATACACAATATCTAGTCTTATTCGCACAACGTAGAGATGTGTCACAAATTGGGGTATTAGCCAATCAAATGTTCTCGAATCAGCGTAAGGAGTTTTTGGAGGTTTATAAAGAAGCCACAAGTCAGCGGATATTTGCTTTGTGACCTTCACCCGCGAAACACGTTTATGGTGCTTCTAAGAACAAATATATTCCCAAGCGAACTTGAAACGGTGTATATTCGAGAATGACAAATAGGCTGAAGAATATCGTGAATTAATAAAAATCTATCAACGATTGCCCCGGGCACTGCAACAGATGTTTGTTAAAAATATCGACTCTGACTTTTTAAAATGCATCTGTGAAATCTGTCTTAATGTTATAAAATGTAATGTGCCAATGAAACCCTCTCAGAAGGCTCGCTTACGTCGTTACAAGAACATAATACGAGCACTCGCTCATAAAAGTCAAACTGTGGGTAAGAAAAAGCGAATTATTTTACAAAGAGGAGGATCATTCCTACCCATCTTATTTTCAGTTTTGGGTCCTTTACTGACTAGATTAATATAATGAAGGTGGTTGTGATTCCGCACGAGGTGTATGCTTCATTGCAAAGTTGAAAGATTCCAGACACGGCTCTAGAACCCCATAAAAGTAGGCTTAAAAGAATGGAAAGCGAGTTGCTAGCCCTATTAAACAGTGAAAAGTCACCTAATGAGAAAAGGTTCTTGTACCAAGAGGCTTTGTAGAAATTTCTTCATGAGTACGAAGATTATAAGAATCCTATAGAACTCCCCGTGGTTATTAGGCACAGCGCGAGTAGCGCTGAGCATGGCGACACATGACCTGGCCCCGATGTTAGAGATGACCAACCAAAGATCAACGGAACACAACACATCGAACATGTGCTAAAACACAGCCTCCCACATACATTGAGGAATAAAGGCTTAAGTCTTTATAATCTATTGAGTGAGGACCCATCATACAGTGGGCCGATGCAGGCGAGATCATTGTTGAAGGAACAAGGGTACAAGGATCCAATATCGTTGATATTGTTCATGATCTGGTGAGAAAGTGGGACAGACCCTCACCAACAGGATGGAAGCATATTAAAGCAAGACTACAACAAATAAATGTCCCCAAAACATTGATAGGTAATCTGAATAGGTTAAAAGACCTGGAACAAGTCTCGCATATGTCACAACTGAGTACACCATCGCACCCAGCAGCAGCGTCTCTGAAGAGGAGAAAGAAAGGAACAAACGGACAACCTTATCCACGTGTCTTTAAAATACGCAAATGGCTAACATATTAAGTAAACGCTATTATGACATTTCTAACCCCGCCTCCTATGGTGGCGTTAATAGACTGTACAGAGGTGTTTACGGTGTAAGGAAAAAAGATGTTGAGCGGTTTTTGCGGGAACAGGATGCTTCTACACTTCATAAACCGGTGAGAAAAAGGTTTAAAACGGCCAAGACAACCGCGGACTCGATTGACTCTATCTGGCAAGCGGATTTAACAGACATGCAAAGATATTCAGTGTATAATGACGGATACCGCTACATCCTATTCATAATAGATGTATTCTCTAGACATCTGTGGCTAATTCTCCTGAAAAATAAATCGCCTGAAACAGTTGCTAAAGCGACCAAAACGTTGATGTTAAAAGAAGAAAGGGTTCCTGGCTATTTTTGTACGGATATGGGGAAAGAATTTATAGGTTGCGCTTTTCAGAACATGTTGACAGAGTTTAATATCAGTTACTACACTAGCAGTTCTATACACAAGGCCTCTTTAGCTGAAAGAGTTCAACGTACCATAAAGGAGCGCATGCATCGCTATTTTACACATAAAAACACATACAGATATATAAACGTTCTCGGGTCATTGGCTTCATCATACAACCGTTCACACCACCGCACGATTGGCACAACGCCTAACGAAGTTTTAAAAAGAGGCGCGCTGCCAGAGGTGAGAAAAGATGGAGCACCTCCACCACACTCTACACATTACAAAATCAATGACTACGTAAGGCTATCTTGTTCGGGAAATAAATTCGCGAAGGGATTTGAGCAAGGATGGACTCGTGATATTTTTAAAGTTCGTGCTATGAGACCTAAAGGTGAGATAATGATACATTACGTAGAAGATTTGAATGGGGAAGAGATCGCTGGAGGCCTTTACCGCGAGGAGTTGCAGAAAGTGACATTTGATTTAGGAAAAAGTGTTTAAAATTGAAAAAATTTTAGGCAGCAAAGGTTCAGGAAAGAGAAAAATGTACCTGGTGAAATGGCTGGGTTACCCAGAAAGCTTCAACACCTATATAAAAGCTGCTGCAATAATGAAGCTTAATTAGTATGCAACATGGCGCCTAGCCACTTCTATGTCACACTCCCGTCCTCTTCTTCTCTGTCTGTACATCCTAACAACACCCTCGCCAACTTTGTGACAGAACTCCACGGACCCATTGAATTGGAGCGTGATTCGTATGAGGTGGGCTTATGTGAACTCCAGTTAGTCTCCAAATTTTTAACTCTTGAAAATGAGCAAATCATATTTCTGATCCTTAGAAGAATCGATGAGTGCGAAAAATTAGGCATAACCTTAGACAATACTATGCGTTCAGTCCTGTTCGGTGAGGAACAGTACTATAGCACAAATGTATCGCTAGGAATCGGGCATTATGATACAGCCATGGACATTGTGACGGGTTAAACAAGAGTCTTGAAAAGTCGTACCTGACAAACGATTTACTTTTTGAAGTCGTAAACATAGACACGCCTGCATGCACATTGAAGTTAAAGTCAACGCTTAGTAGAAATATTAAAGATAAAGAGCTGTTCACAATTGTGGCTGAGGGCCGATATAGCGCAGCTCTCCAAAGAGATACCTTTCACGAGGCACAGCATGACTTGTCCAGCTTAATGTATCAATTGAAGATGGAGAAATTGGGTGAAAGCTCTCCGCCCCAGACATGTGCTATATTTACAGCAATATCGTAGAGCACCAATTTGTTGGGGACACCCAGGCGCGCCTGCTGCGCATTGCACACATCCCCAACCATAGAGGGAAAAGTTTGAGCATTACATATGACAAGCCCCATTATGTGAATGTTGCGACTAATCTATTAACCAACATCTCGATATATATAAGAACGATTGAGGGAAAAATTTCCCATTCGGTGATGGGAGCTTAACAGTGAAACTACACTTTCGCCGTTTATAATGACTCGAAGGCCATTCACAGTCTACCGAGGAGTGAGATACCAGCGTGGGAGTGGACTTGGATCCATTTTTTCATCCATACTACGCACCGCTGTCCCACTGTTGAAGAGGGGTGCCAGGTACCTAGGGCGGAAGGCGTTACAAACAGGTTTTAACGCGGCAGAAGACATAATGGCGGAACTAAGCCTAAAGAAGCTCTAAAAAAACATTTAAAACGTACACGGGACGAAATCATCAAGATGCAAAGAGAAAAATGCGTGGTGGCGGAAAGAAGAGATCTGCCAGGAAGAAGGGGTTACCATCACGTGGCGCTAAACGTAAAAGGAAATAAAAAAGAAGTGCTCTAAGCGTATGAAACCTATGGCTGATCATTTTTTTAACTGATATAAGCTGAGGACACTACTCTCACGAATCATAGGCTGACTAATACTTGTCGAGGGAGGTGGCACTATTTCTGACTCGTCATGGCGCGTTTCATCCATCCGTGTAGTTCACAATGCTGTAAATCGGAACTGTCCCTCTTTGATATGCCCCCACTCAGGTCTCTATTGAGCATAGCGACTTTATTACAATTAACCCATTAAACACAATTAGTTCGCCGAGTGCCCCTATAGAATTCGTGATACCCAGCTCAGGCCCTTACTTTTTTGACCCGAGCTGCATGCACATGTACGCTAAACTGCGTATAGCCCATTCTGATGGAACGGACTGCGATGATAGTTACTCTGCCTACCCTGAAACCAACTTTTTACACTCCATATTCAGCCAGTGTGAGGTGTATTTAAACCAGGTTAACATCTCGGCAGGAACGGGTACTACCACCTACGAGCCTATCTGGAAAATGTCCTCAACTTTTCAAAAGAAGCGAAGGACACCTTTTTAACCGCCGAGGGATATTACCATACTAAAGATGAAAATGGTATAAAGGATAAATTTAAAAATTCTAAAAAAAGATATACGAATGTTTTGGACGTCTTCATACAGATTTCACATTCCAGGAGAAACTGCTTATGAACGGGGTGGATATGAAGTTGAAGCTTACCCGCACGATTCCTGAGATCTGCATAAATCTGGGGTCTGATCAAGAAGAGGGCGCGAAACCCGTTGTGATTCACATCATGGAGACGTATTTGCGTATACGCCGAGTGAAATTAAGTTCGCCAAAACAAATAGAAATTGAGAAAGACTTAATACACGCCACAGTAAAATACCCAATTAACAGGGTACAGATCAAACTATACACGGTGCCCGCCGGGTTGGCCTCGAAGCAACTAGAAAACGTGGCCCTTGGAGTCCTACCTAAAAGGATATTAATTGGAATGCAGGACCACGCCTCGACGAATGGAAAATATAAAAAGAGTGCCTTTAAATTCGAGAATTTCGGCCTTAAAAATATTACTCTATACGTAAATGGCATCGCTTTGGGAGGGACCATGATTACGGACTACTCATCAGACGCTGTGTTCCCGCTCTGCGCGAGAGCATAATAGTCTGGCTCATAATACAGGCGCCTGTGACGACTTGGGTTTGGTGTAACGCAGAAAGAATTTGTCGAAGAATTTAACATTTATTCATTTGATATTACGCCTGACTTGTCTGCTGGGCAAATACGCATTTAAGTCCACAGCAGAGTGGGAATATCTCAGTCAGGTTGGAATTTGCCAAGCCTATAGAGCGCCTATAAGTGTACTCGTGTACCTCGAATCACAGGCACTAATAGAAGTTGATCGTTTCAGGAACGTGGTCACAGACTTTTAAAATGGACGCGAATACACTCCAGAGAGTAATGAAAAGTGACCGTTTCACACGCTCAAATTTATCGGTGTGTTTGCGAAGAATGAAATATTGAAGTTGCCAAGTACGAGAAACTTACGGGATTATCGTTAACACCGACATTGTGGGGTGAGGGGATTCATTGGTTTGCAATCTATTTTAAAAATAGGGAAAGAATGTACTATTTTGATTCACTCGGCTCTCAGCCCTGGAATGATCTGTTATAGTAAATTATCGAGCAGATACATGTACCTGAGATTGTTGGAACCCATACCGTTTTCAAGGATATTATAGCGAAACGTGCGGCTGTATTGCTTTCATTTCTCCTGCACATGTCACGTGGGAAGGGATTTATAATTTTTTAAATTATTCGATTTGTGCGACACAGAGATGAATGATAAAAGTGTATGCAGACAGATAAAAAAAAGGTTCCCATATGTTAGCACCCGCTGTATTGTGTAAAGGTGTATATCTATATTGTGTAAAGCTGTATATACATTTGTAACTGTAAAATGTAGCCATTAAGACTTATTTAACGGACAGTTCCGCTTTGTACATGTTTTCTGCCATTTAATAAATGAAAATACAATGTGTTTTGTTCTTAACCTCAAAAATACTTACATTAGTTCCTCGATGACCTGGCACTCGCTGGACCGGATGTGAGCCAATACCTCGACTTCTGTATTCAGGTCACTGGTTGGCTGTGCGGAGAAGCATCCATATCATTTATTCCCCTTTCATCAAAAGTAGCTATAACACGATCAAGTTCCGCATCGGTCCTATAAGGTTAAGTAAAAATAAAGAGCTACAATAAGAGAAAATGCCACGAATTTAAAAAATTATAATAAAAAGCAGATAATTCTTAAAAGTTTTGGTAATTTAAAAATCCTACTGCGGTGCTGAATTATCGAGAAAAAATTATTAAAGCTCCACCTATATATATATATATATATATATATATATATATATATATATATATATATGTCGAAATAATCACGATAGAAACAGACAATAATTAACCTTTGCTTGCTGTCGGAAGCTCCAGCTCCCTTCCATTGTCTGGTGGCTCTTGAGAGCTTGAGCGCCGGGCACGAAAATTTATTTATTTGTACATTTGTCTGCACAAATGTACACACACAAAAAAAGAAAACAAAAAATATTGTACTCACTTTGTAAATATTTGTAGCTATTACTTTCTTCAAAAATAAAAACAAAATCCTTCTTGTAAGATAGAAATAAAATCCTTCTTGTAAAAAATAAGTTCCTTTTTCAGTCCTAATTCCTAATATGTACCTACTGTATGGTACACTGTAAAACAGTCCATACACAGGCGAATTTTGTATTCAGGGTACGGTACAATCATCAATTTCTTGATCTACGTCATCCTCTGAACTGTCACTACCACTTTCATATGAAATATCTAAGTCACTCTCACTATCACAATATTGTTCTTCATCTAATAATCTAAATACACATTTATTTCACTTTGATTCAATGATTTTCGTATACGTTTTGAGGGTCGAGAAAAATCCCCCGTAGACGTAATTGCATGCGCACCATCCATATTGCTAACTAATGATATCGGAACGTAATTACACCGTAATGACATCCGTCACAATGTTATCGTACAGTAAATGTAATTCAGAAAAATCAAACCAGACTCTAACTGCCATGCAGAATTATCAAATATAGGGTAAAATTAGATAGAAGCAAATTTTTCCAACATGATCTTACCGCCTGACTGCTCGATTTTTCTGCAGAATACGTAAATATTCTGAAAAACTCAGTGCCATTACTTAAAAATTTACAATAGTTTAACTTCAAAATTTGGTTTTCTTTTTGCAAAATAAATACCTAAAGAACACCACTTTAAGGGGATAACTTCGGCAAGTTGAAATTATGCTCACAAATGATATTTTTTGACCTGGGAAGTAAGCTCATTTTTGGCGTTTTTTTGCCTTTCTGGCCGCTTTTTTATAAATCTAAATGCCTCACGGCAGGGTTAAAAACATAATGGGATTAATTTTTACGTTGTAGAAACATTCAGAATAAAGCTAGGTTAGACTAACAGCAAATTGTAATCATAAGCAGATATCCTGACAGTTTTCTAAAGTAAGGTTATGTAGCTGGGTGTGCTATACTCCGTCTGCCTGCAACGGGTCTCGAATCCGCAGACAAATCTTAATAGTTTTTAATATTTCTATTATAAGTTTTTAATATTTCTAAAATCTTACCTGTACAAGAAATGTACAAATAAAAACACACCATATATACAGGGTCCGCAAAAAAAAAAGGAGCATGAGGAAAATGTTTACTGTACATTTATTTTTACACATAATGACAAATAACTTATTTTAGGCAAATAAGCAACAAATAAACTAAGTTAGTACCAAATTTCATGTCAATACGTCAAAAATTAAAGAAAATATAAAAGTTTTACTACAACATGTCATATAATTTTACAATTTCCAAAGAAAACGAAATTATAAGACTAAAAAAATTGTTCGATATGTTTGCCAGAAACCTCTACAACCCTTCGTAATCGGGGCCTAAATTGATCTATAGCTTTATCTACTTGATCTTGGGTAATTTCTTCCCATTTTTGTACGATAACTTCTTTCAAATGTTCGACATTTCGGATCTTGTGCTTGTACACTTTCTCAGCCAACATTTCCCATATTCCGTAGTCTACGGGATTCAAATCTGGACTATTAGGGGGCCAATCTTTTGGGTAAAGCAATTCAGGAACATTATTTTCTAAAAATTCAATAGTTGACTTAGCGGTATGCGCCCGAGCGCCATCCTGTTGGAATAAGAAGTAACCATTATTCGCCAATCGTCTCATTTCTGGCAGCATTTGTTCCAACAAAGTTTCAGTGTAATAGCGGGCGTCTATTTTGATGTTTGGCTCTACGAAAAAAACAGATGTCTTGCCTAGTTTAGACACACCGACCCATACCATTACGCTGGCAGAAAAATGATTACGGGTAGCATAAAGTCTATCATCTGGTATTTCATTTTTACGATTAACTCTTGAATACACTGTCATTTTGGGAATTTCGCGGTGGTTCTACCGTAAACTTCTTTTCGTCAGTAAAAAAGCCGAGGTCTACTTTTTCGGGAGTGATATTTCTTAACATGCGTTCAGAACAAACAACTCTTTTCTGTTCGTTAATTTCAGTTAATTTCTGCCCGTGTATCCGTTTATAAGGTTTTAGTTCAAGGTCGTTTTAATAATGTTTCTGACGCTACTTTCGGATATGCTCAACTCATTAGCAATTCTTGACGGTGTCACGTGAGTCCCTGGTCTGCCTTCTTGACTACAAATTCTTAGTTCCACATCTCTGATGTTTTCTTCGGTTCGAACTGATCTTGGCCTCCCGCTTCCTTGTTTCCTTTCAGTACTTTCAGTTTCGTCGATTTTTCTTAACAGCTTGTCCAAACCTCCTTTCGACCATGGTTTATTCGGAAACTCTTGTAATAATTTTATTGCGCCATAATTTTTATCAAGTCTATAATGTTTTATTAATATTTTATCTTCTTTAGAAAAGGGCATATTATCATTTTTATTGATTAAAATTATTTAGGCATCTGAAAAAAATAATTTAAAATGAGAAAAACATTAAATTTTTACGCGGAAATTCATTTTTTAGTCATTGCACGTTTGTGGCCATAAAATCTTTATTTTATGACCGATTTTGATGAAATTTATTTTATACAACTCTGGGCTCTTTTATCTTTAGCTAGATATATAACATTTAAGGGTCCGGCAAAAAATGCGGGCGTGAGAGCAATTTTCGCCATGCTCCTTTTTTTTTGCGGACCCTGTATATATATATACACATCCCGAAATAACCAGAAGGAAACAGAGAATTAAAAATATTTTTGAAAACGCGTTTATTGCGGCCTTTTACGGTTAAGTTATCTTGTTATAAACGAGAAAGAGTCCTGGCCGATACATATATATATATATATATATATATATATATATATATATATATTATGTCCCGGTTAGGTTATATTATTATAAACGACAAAGAGTCCTGGGATTAATTTTTTTTTGTAGGAAAACTCAGAATGAAGCTAGGTTAGGGTACTTATAAGTTAACACTGAATGAGCCGCAGAATATAATTACTTACATTTTAATATCGTTTTCATTGAACGGTTCTTGCATTTCGTCACAATTTTCCGTAACAATCTGGGTAGAGAAAAGTTCCTCCCGATCTGCAGCTCTGAAAATTAGACGCGTTATGTGAGCATAAAAATCTTGAGCTTCAAACAAATCGGGGGAGTCGTACATCTGGCTCATGGTTGGTATTTCAAAACACTAAGCGCGAAAACGATTAAACTGAGGCTCTGAAATGAGTTGCGCCCTTTTATAAAGGGGGCTTGTGACCAACCCACAAAACACAATCGCTAGCTTCCTATTTGCTAGCGGTGAATTTTGGGCTGGGTTTGACGCCTAGGCATGCATAGCGGCCAAACAAAGGTCCTGGGCTCCGCCCACAGGGCTGTGATTGGTTGCCCCGTGAAATCTGGGGCGTGTCAGATATTCCCTTTCGTGGAGAGACGAGAAACGCTTTGTTTTTTGATCTTGTATTCGACCGAGAGAGAGAGAGAGAGAGAGAGAGAGAGAGAGAGAGAGAGAGAGAGAGAGAGAGAGAGAGAGAGAGAAAGTTGAGGTTGGATTGTGAAACGTTTTATGATGTCTGAAACATAAAAGTGGAAGGTAGTTAATTACTCATGAAGAAAGCCGCTGTAAAATTTATTTTGTCGTATAAGATTTCTACGACTCAATAAATAAATTTAAAAATACCAGATGCGTGCTCTTTGTGGGTGATTAGCGCAAAGTTTACGACCTCGAGCAGCTCGCTGATTGATATATATATATAGCGAGAGATAGAGAGAGAGAGAGAGATTTGTACATATGTACCTTTGCTTTCGGCACAATAAACAAATTAAAAAAAACAAAGACGTGTGATGTAGCGTTTCAATAAACATCAAAGTTTACGATCTCGAGAGAATGGAAATAAGATTGACCCAATGCTAGGCTGTATAATTTAATAATGCGTACCTTATCTCGAATCTTGGAAACCAGAGAAACGGCAATAAAGAATTAAACAACATGTATCAGGTCATCCCATAAGTAATGTCGTTTTTTACGATAGATTAAGTTTAAACTAGTCCTACTCGGTTTAAGCATAAATTTTCCGAAGGTTATATCTAAGAGGAGATCTATCGTGTTTCGCTACATACTTTACAGACCTTGACCAGTGAAGACGTGTGTTTTACTTTATGTGAACCCCTCAAACATGGCGGTATCAGAAGAGCATATGAGGCATATAATGCTTTACGAGTTCAAAAAAGGGAATAGTGCTACTGAAGCAACGCGAAACATTCAGGACGTTTATGACAACGATATTCTGCATGTGAGGAAATGTCAAAGATGGTTTCAAAAGTTTAGGAATGGTGACTGCTGTTTGACAGATGCAGCACGCTCTGGACGCCCTGCTGAGTTTGATGATGACCCGTTGTTAGCCGCACTTGAAGAAGACTGTTCAACAACTGTCAAAGAATTGGCCCAGAAACTCAATTCATCCCCGTCCACCATCCATCGACATTTGCAACAACTCGGGAAAGTGCCTAAGTTAGGAAAATGGGTGCCACATGAATTGTCGGTCGACAATCTGAGGGTGCGGGCAAACATTAGCACAGCTCTTCAGTCCCGTGAACTCCAAGATCCGTTTTTGCACCGTTTAGTGACTGGTGATGAAAAGTGGATACTGTACCAGAATGTTAAGCGCCGTCGACAGTGGGTTTGTGCCGGAGAACCAGCGACACCACAGCCAAAACCAAATCTTCACCCTCGGAAGGTGTTGCTTAGTGTTTGGTGGGATAAAGGTGGTGTAATACACTTTGAAACCTTACCACACAACCAAACAATCACCGCTCAAGTCTACTTTCAACAACTGGATCGATTGAACACTGCACTAAAAGAAAAGAGACCTTCTTTGGTCAATCGGAAAGGAATCGTGTTCCACCACGACAACAACGCACGTCCTCATACCGCTCGGATCACTTCTGCAAAAATTGAGGAGCTTGGGCGGGAAAAACTTCCACATCCTCCATATTCTCCAGACCTTGCGCCTTCAGATTATCATCTCTTCAGGAGTCTGCAAAACTATCTTGACGAGAAACAGTATACTTCTTTAAATGACCTGCACACCAGTCTTTGTACGTTTTTTGCCTCAAAACCTCAAAACCGCCTGAATTTTATAAACATGGCATTGAAAAGCTTGTAGGACGTTGGCAGAATGGCAGAGTGTCATTGATTCCGATGGAAGATATATACTAGATTAAAAAGTTTAATTTGAGTTTTTTTTGTCCTTCAAATTCCGATCTAAAAAAACGACATTACTTATGGGATGACCTGATATATATATATATATATATATATATATATATATATATATATATATGAGAGAAGTTCAGAATGGAAGTGAGAGGTGTTTATAGCCTGTAATTAAATTTTTTTGTTGTAGAATCAGATGTTTCAAATTTTATTTTTAAATGTAAACGAAGATAAATATAACTGTGTGTGTGTGTGTGTATATATATATATATATATATATATATATATATATATATATATATATATATGAAGGAATTAATGGGTTTTAAATTGATATAAAATAATTTAAAAGAATAATTATCAGAATTGGTAGAAGCTGAGTTAATTAATACAATTTGACGTGATTATAAATTTTGTGTATGTTTCTTGTACTAATTTTCAGAATTTTTTAAATGAACTTTTTTCCGGAATTGTACATATATAGGCTTTCTTTGGTTTCCGCCCGAATTGATCATTCTGGCGAAAGTTAAGCTTTTCGCCCCACCGTAGACCTACTTTTCAACAGGGATATATATATATATATATATGTATATAATTTTATATATATATATATATATATGTATATATATATATAAAAGAGCGCGAGAGAGAGATCTCTACTAGGGCACTCTGGGTAACCATTTATCTACCAACCGTGGAAAGATGTTTACACGAATTTTTTTAGATGAACTTTTTTCCGGAATTGTACATATACAAGCTTTCTTTGGTTTCCCCCCAATTGTTCATTCTGGCGAAGGTCAAGCTTTACACCCCACCTTAGACCTATTTTTAAACGGGGATATATATATATATATATATATATATATATATATATATATAATATATGAGAGCGCGAGAGAGAGATCCCTGTTAGGGCCCTCTGGGTAACCATTTATCTACCAACCGTGGAAAGATATTTACACCAATTTTTGTAGATAAACTTTTTTCCGGAATTGATATATAGGCTTTCTTTGGTTTCCGCCCGAATTGTTCATTCTGGCGAAGGTCAAGCTTTACACTCCACCTTAGACCTACTTTTAAACGGGGAAATATATATATATATATGAGTGAGAGAGGGAAATAAACAAACAGATAAACAACATGATCGAGAGTTGCAATACAGTTTAACGGGATCCCCTGGTTGCCCCTACCAACCGTGGAAGGATGTTTACACTCCACCCTTAAACCTGCAGTTTAACACGGATCATTAGGCCACCCTGGCTACCAACCGCGGAAGGACGCGCCGCCGCTGGGTCTCGAGCCCGCCTACACTCCACCTTAGACCTACAGTTTAACGCGGATCAATAGGTCACCCTGGCTACCAACCGCGGAAGGACGCGCCGCCGCCGAGCCCGACGCATATAATCGTAATATTTTATGAACGTATAGACGGGTGTGTACGTGCCAAACGAAGTACAGTATACACTGTGCCAACTGGCTGATAATGCCTGGAGGCACTGGCTGATTAAGCCGACTGGCTGAGTAGGGGCCCTATAAGACAACGGCCGCTCGGCTGAAGTCTTAATATGCGCTTGGCTCCTGTCAAGCGAACACCTCTCCTCCTCTCTCTCTCTCCTTCTCCTCTCTCTTAGGTTAGGTATACCACTTTGGGGGTGTGAGGCCGTCCCACCTTCTCCCCCAAAGCGGTCTCCCCCAGCGGAAGTTCATTGCAACTTGGGGGATAACTCCGCCTCCAAGTTGCATAACCCCTTGTTGCTCTTGCAGCAACCCTCTCTCCCCTTTAAGGAGGAGGGTGTCTTGCAACAAAGAGGTGGGGGGGGGCACTTGCACTGTGTGGTTCCGTGCAACAAAGGGGGAAGGGTGGGGGTTGGCACTCTTGCAACATCGATCAACATTTGCAATTGCATTGCACTCTCCCCTTTTTCGCCCATACTACTCAAGCTTTATCATCTTTTCATGCCATTATGTACACACATTTCAACAACATTTTATGACACCAAATGGCAGTATATCAATAAAATATTAGTAAATATTTTCATTTTTGGTGTTCGGATTAAATATTTCTACTTTTTAAAATTGTAGTAGTAAATGGCATAGATTAACAAAGAGAACGAAAACTATATTACTTTCAATTCTACTCAAATTAAATGAACTATTTACTTAAACTTTTCAAATGCTTCAATATTATCATAAAAGGGGTAAGCTTCTGAAATTGGTAAAGTTTAATTGTACAGTTTCGGAATAAATTCGCCCCCAAACAATTTTTTAAATTGACTAAAATGGTAAAAGAAAAATATGACTAAATGGTAATATTGTGTTTAAACCTCGTTTTCTGTTTAAACATTGTTTTCTGGTGACAGTATTAAAATTTTTAAAACGAAATCCAGTTCATTATTGATTAGTAATTTTTATTACTGTTTAGAAAATTCATATTTCTCGGCAAATTTCTTTCCGAAACTATTATACATGGTAGGACAAGTGATGTCATGGATTAAGATTTAAAAAAGTTTGAATTATATACAAAGCTTCACGTATTCTTTTACCATACTTCGATATCTACAAAAAAATATTAACAAAATTTACAAACATCAAAGTTATTTCACATAAAGAGTCCTCTAATTGAGTAGACAAAATAAGTTGACTGCTGTAAAGAGTAAATTCTACTTTGAATACACCAACAAAATAATATAACTTTTACACTTAATATACTCGTAAATACGAGTAAAAAAAAATTCTTTCAATACCAAAATATAGAAAAAAGGAAAATCATACTGTCTAAAACTTGAAAAACGATTGTATTCCACAATTTGCATTATTATATAATGAATACATATATGAATGCTAAATATAATACTGTTTTGACAAAAAAAAACAAAGGGCGAACGAATGCAAGACCTAAACACGACGAAAATCAAGCTGTTGCTTCTGGCTTCAAATTCAATTCCAGAATGTCACCAACGCAATTCCACAATCCGTAAGTCTTGCCGACGGTGGTCTGCCAAAGCCTCATGGTCACATCTTCGCTTTCAGAGGCGCACAGCTCCCCGTCAGGAATGAATCTCATGCAGTGGACGGGTCCAAAGTGCCCCTTAAAGGAGTCTATTTCAGTGAGTGTGATATAGTCCATCTTTTACGTAATAAAGTCCTCTCCTCCTCAGATGAACACGAAATGATTTGGGTGGAAAGAGGCGGAGTAAATGGCAGATCTGACTGTTACCACTCGAGATTCTTCCAAAGTTTTAGGATCACGAAACCCGACTTTATTTCCATAGGCAACAGTAAGGACTTCCATTGATAGAAAGTGCAATGCTTGTTGAATTTTGAGACTGCTCCAATTTTTTTATTTCCTCCCCAGACTTAATATCCCAACACCAAACAGTTTTGTCTTCAGCACAACTCAAAATTATTTTCCCATCTTTCATATATGATACATGTTTTAATCCAGCACTATAACCTGAGAATATCTGTGGTTCTGCTTCTGGTTTTCCAAGAAAATATTTTTTGTCAATTTTTCATTGGATTCTGTGTGAATTTTTTAAGAATTTGGAGAAAAATCAACAGTTTTGACAAGTTGAGCATGAGAAAAATATCATAATTCTTCTCCAGTTACAGCATCCCATAACTTAGCTGTAAAATCTGCAACTGGTGTGGCTGCTTTTGAGGCACTGCTATTAAGAGCAACTCCCCAAACTATTCCTTTGTGACCTTCAAATATTCCTATCCAACCTTCAGTATCACCTTGACGGGGCATAGGTTTCCCATCTTTACTTGCAGATATTAAAGAGTAGCTATCTCCACACATTTTAGAAAATACTAAATATATAACTGGACGGGCATGTTCACTACAAGTGAATTTTAAAGAATTCAGAGAATAAAATTATTACTTTCGAAATTTCCTGATTCTTTCTACACAACCAAATTTGCTGATGTTTATAATTTTTTAATTCTTGAACGGCCTCTGGTTGCTTGGTTCTTTTTATTTTTCACAGTTGGTTCTCATGGTATTTTTTAATGAATTTCCATGTTTTTACTTCGTGCCTTGGTTCTTGGTGCTTGCTTTTATTTCATTGAAATATTTTATGGCGACTGAACATCTGGGTCAAAGCTTTAAGAATCGAGCTGGTCTTGTTATCGAAGAACGTCTAGCAGTCAAACCTTCATTTATCTGCAAGAAACGTTTATCGCCGCCAGCTCGACAGTTTGTTTGAATAACAATAGTTCTAGTTAAAACAGGGAAATGTAGGTATTCTCAGAGATCCATCACGAATCAAACTTTAGGATTTGTTTGCATGAAGGGTCAGTATGGGGCAGCTCGACCTCACTGGGAATGGCGTGTTGTCGTTTCTGACTTGGTGCCATTTGCTACGCACTTGGAAAATAAAGTACTGTAACAAATTTATGAAACAATTGTCAAAAGCTTTATATCATAAATCGATAGTGATCCGTTTATAATATAGCCTATTAGGTTATAAGAAGTCCACCCCCAGTTACCGAAAATGAATGATACAATAAAATTATTACCTCCTGACGGTTAGCTCGCGAGCGCCACTGTACATGGGTTGGCTCCTCCTCCTGTCGGGGAAGGGGGGCGTCTATCGTGCGTTCCATCACAACAGAACACAACACACAGCGCTCGCCGCTGCTGCTGTTGCTGCTGATGATAGGGGCTGATGACGGGCGTCCTCTGTACAAGACGGGAAGCGACGTGGACGCATTGACGGGGATGACATAGAAGTATGCCGGCTTAAGTCGGTTGAAAGACACCATATTTTTTCGGCCTGCACGACTGAGCGTAAAAGTTTTGTCACCCCATTGCAATACCAAAAGTCTGTGCAGATGGCAGAGGGAGTGCCATTAGAAGTGTCACAAGTGAAGACCACCGTTGAAAATAGTAGTGTGGCCTCTTCCAAATGTAATGACGTGGACGAAGTGATGAGCTTGTGCAGTTGCTCATTATGACGCTGGGCTGCTTAAATTCTTCGTAATCGATGAGCAATTGCTGATCGGAAGAAGTGACGCGTTTATAGTCATGCATGACAACGTGTCTGTGGCCCAATTGTGTCAGACTTTGATGTGACGTAAATCGTAGTGAAGTGGGAGAAATATTCCATGTACCGTATTTCTTTTGGGGGATTAACAGTCGGAATGGGAAATAATGGCGTACATGATAGGCTTATGATCTGCAAAGACAAAAAATTCCCTTCCACCTAATGCCGAAAATGCTTAAGAGCAAGGTATACAGCGAGGAGCTCGCGCCCAAAAGTAATATACCTTGTTTTGGCAGGTTTTAATGATCGAGAGATAAAGGCCAACGGTTGCCAGCAATCGCCAGACGCATGTTGTACCGCAGACTCTGAGGCTTCAACCACGAGACTGATTTCTACCTCCTGACGGGGATGACATAGAAGAGTTGTTTCAGATAGAGTGTCTTTAGCTGCGTTGAAAGCCTATTCGGCGTTGTCTAACCACTGCATGGTCGTGGGAGGGGACGCAGCAGTGGCGCGTGGTAGCGAATGAAACACCTGTAGAATTCACCATGACTGAAAACTCAAGCAACTTCCTCTGGAAGTTGGGGGAATGGGGAATATGCCCTTACCTGCAATGTGATGACCCAGAAATTGCAGTTCGGTGACGCCGAACTGGCACTTTTCTGGATTGATAATGACCCCATATTCCTCGAGTCATCCAAAACCTTGAGAAAGGTGACGCGCAAAAAACTTAGTAAAAAGAAAAGAAATTTAAAGCGTCGCAGCCGCAATAAAATCTTTAGAATTCGCTATAGAGTACATAGTCGGGACATTGGTTCCAACGCAACAAAATGGCATGGACCTCAAGAGCCTTGCAGTCCCCTTGGGAGGAGACCCCTTCCTGAGTTACATTCCATAAACTTCTGCAATATTCGTGGCCTTTCTTCAAATTTTCAATCTCTCCTCTTTTAAACCTCACCTACTCTTCCTCAATGAAACGCAGGTGTCTGGGACGACTGACAACAACCTTTTCTTTGTACCCTCCAACTTTCTCTCTACTCAATTTCTTTTCAAACACTCTAAATGGTACTACACGTTTGGTTATACATATGAAACGTCGGATCAATGAAAGAAAGCCACCCCCAGCCTTCTTTAGTTAGCTTTATAAGGCTAACTAATGAAAATATCACGACCTAACCTAACCAATCGTTTGGCCAACTGTACACCCTTGACGACTGGTTAGGTTAGGTCGTTATATTTTCGTTAGTTAGCCTTATAAAGCTAACTAAAGAAGGATGGGGGTGGCTTTCTTTCAGTGATCCGAAACGTCTACTCGACATCTCATAATGAACTTAACTTTCTGAAATGAATATTTATTTTGGGATCACCTGAAGATCAGGGCCCTCAGCCTTCTTTAGTTAGCTTGAAAGGCTAACTAAAGAAAATCGTCAAGGGCGTACAGTTGACCTAACGATTGGTTAGGTTAGGTCGTGATATTTTCGTTAGTTAGCCTTATAAAGCTAACTAAAGAAGGCGGGGGGCCCTGATCTTCAAGTGATCCATATTTTGAAATGTTTACTAGATATTTTGGACCTTTTCCAGTTTGTGTACCATTTTTCATATAATTTATTTTTGAGAATATTTTTGTTAAAACTAACGAAAATATCACGACTTAACCTAACCAATTATCAAGGGCGTACAGTTGATCTATTATTAATTATAACATTGTTTGTTTCTGGAATAGTATTTACTATTTACTAATAGATCAACTGTACGCTCTTGATAATTGGTTAGGTTAAGTCGTGATATTTTCGTTAGTTTTAACAAAAATATTCTCAAAAATAAATTATATGAAAAACGGTACACAAACTGGAAAAGGTCCGATATTTTAAATATTTGAAAACTGTGCTTTAATGTTTCAAATAAATAAAGGCATAGAACTTAAACATTTCATTTGTATAAGTTAGTTCTGTATCCTTTGCGCCTAGACGCATGCGCAGCGTGGTGAAAAATATTTTGAAATTGTAACAGAGTTTATTTTGTTCGTATTTATAAGCTATCTCGAAAAGAGGAGAAAACAATTATTACATTTGTGAATTTATTCATTTATTCCATGTAAGATTAGGTCTTCTAAGTGTCTTTCATGCATTTATTAATTTTATTTATTTGGCTAGGCCTCGATTAGTAAAGTCTTTCAAGATTAAGAACCAGCCTGTGACCCTCAGCCTAGCCTTAGGCCTCTTGATATACAGTAAGCTTATTCTTGGTTCAGTCTCTAAGTTAGAAAGCCTATATTTGAGAAAAGACACTAATAAGTTAGAAAGAGTTCTGGCAAGAGCAACCAAAATAAATGCAGAACTGAAAAGTAAAACATAAGGAAAAATTAAAAATCGGTATCTCGATTCAATTATAAGAAGAAATGGATGTAAATTGAAAGTCAAAAGTTTTTAAGAGTAATGCTGTGAAGCAATTCTTTTCATATAAACTTTAACAGTACTTCAATACAAACTCTTCAAACTTTAATGCCTTAGACATTCATTGTTAGATAATTCATTAATCATTTAATTAGACACTTCTGATCAGTCTTTTCAAGTGTTTAAAAATTGGGACAATTTAGATATTTCAAGTGACTTACTGAAATGTTTAACAAATGTGAACTGTATAATGTAGTAGCGTTTAGAAATTTGCAAGATTGGGAAAATGAAACGTCTAATAAAACGTTTATTTCTATTTAGAGTTAAGGTGGATGTTGGGTATACCTACGCAATGACCTACATTGTTCTCGTATTCTCCAACTTGAATCCTCCGAATTCTACACCCTCTGGCTACGGCTTACATGCCAGTTTCAAACAAAATGCATTTACGCTGTCTACCTTTCTCCTAATTCTACTGATTTTCTAAAACTCTTTGATTACCTCACTTCCAAAGTGGAATACATTCTATCTCACTCTCCTTTTGCTGAAATCTCCATTTTAGGATATTTTTATGTTCACCACCACCTTTGGCTTTCCTCCTATTTCACTGACATCCCTAGAAAATAAGTTTAAAGCCAAGAGCAGATTGTACAGTACCTTACTCGTGTACCCGATCGCCTTGGAGATAGGCCCAACATTTTGGACTTATTTCTCGTCACTCATCCTTCTTCTTACATTCTCAAACTTTTTTCTCCGTTGGGCTCCAAGGACCACAATTTTATATGTTTCCTGTCCTATTGTTCAATTCGGTCTTTCGAACTTCACAATACGAGACGCCTTTGGCACTTTGGCGCCGCTGATTGGGAGGCCCTTAGGCAGTACTTCTATGATTTTCCACAGAATGATTATTGCTTCTGTGGTCGGGACCCCTCCAAGTGCTCTGAGCGCATCACGGAGATAATTTCCTCTGGAGGAGGAGTACACTCCATATTCTATTCCAACTACTAATGCAAAAACACCTTGATTTAACTATGCTTGTTTTAATGGTATTCGCAACAGAGAGAAAGCTTTCAAAAGGAACCGTCGCCATCCAACTCTTGAGTCTTACTTAGCTTATATTTTTGCCACAAATCGAGCAAAATCTGTTTTACGACTCGCCAAAAATTCCTTCTTCCGAAAAAATGTGAAAACCTATCTAATTCTAATTCTTCCCGCTCTTTCTGACATCTAGCCAGGAACCTCTCCAACAACTTTGTTTTTCTTCTTTCCTTCCTCTTTTCATTTCCGACGGCTCAGTTGGCGTCACTTCTTCCGATAAAGCTGAACTCATCACTCAAACATTCGCCTTCAATTCAACCCTGGACGATTCCGGTGTTGTTCCTCCATCTCCTTCTCTCTCTGACTTAATTATGTCTGAAATTAGAACAGGGGCGTACCTAAAGTATTTGGCACCCGGAGAGGATCCTTCCTTTTGCACCCCCATAAATAATTTTAAAATTTAAACACACAGAAAAATATATTATGTTTGCAAGTAGATTTTTAAACAGTACAGTACTGTCATGAGCAAATTGGAAATGAGAAAAATGCAGGACATTAAAAATTCAGTGAACAGGTAATACTGCATTTTATTTTATACAAAAAACACAGGAAATCCAGTCTCAACGCTCAGCCTATTCTTCAAAGGTAAATAGAGAGGATTCATAGACTGCTTTCGAGCCTTAATTTCTGCAAATTGATCAATGACCTCATCAAAATTCACCTTCTTTGCATATTCATGTTCAATTGAAAGTAAAGCCAGATTTGTCAATCTTGTCTGACTCATGGTCGAGCGAAAGAAATTTTTTAGCAATTTCAATTTGGAAAAACTTCTTTCACATGAAGCAATAGACACGCAGACAGTCAAAGATTCACAAAAATCCCATTTCACAATAAACTCCAGAAACTGCAATGCTGTCCATTTCTTTGTCTCTTCAACGCTGATTTTGGCAGCTTCCAAATGCCTCCGAAGTCGTCCAATTTCCACACTGATATCTTCATCAGAAAATTCATCGAAAATCTGAGTCAAATTTGGAATATAATTCCGAAGTTCTTCTTCTGTTGCAACAACCAAAGTGTTTGGCTGAATAACAGCCAAGATTGACAGAATTTGATCCATTGGCTTAGAACGAATCTCCAATTCTTGATGAAAGCGATCAAGACATTCAAACATAGCACTTTTTACTTCCTCTGGCAATGTGAGACCAGCATCCTTTGCCATCTCTCCTGGCATCCTTTTTTCGGAGCTTTACTCTCCTTCTTCTCTCCATAGAAATGTCCATTTCCTCTCAGTTTGTAGTTGCATAATGAATGGCCCTCTCCACAATTTCATTGCGCTGATCTTCAAGAAACAGTTTTATTGCTTGGAGCTTCACAATGCACTTTTCAAGGCTGATTCCAACTGTTTGCAAATACTTTTGTGTGAGATTAATTTCTTCCAGGACTTCACGCCAGAAAGAAAGGTAACTCAAAAAAGAGAAATCACATACAGCAGACAGCAAAATCTTAGCTGATCCTTGTGTCCACATTTTCTTTGGGATCGCACAGTACTTCAAGGGTTGAGGTCAGCTTTTCAAAATTTGCCTTCACTGGTTTCACAGCGTCATAATGAGCACTCCATCTTGTCTTGGAAAGTCTTTTGACTGTCATACCTACATTCTCCATCAGCACTTCCCATCGATGAGTTGAGACTGAAAAGAAGGAATAGACTCTCTCCAAGGTTCCCAAAAAAGTCACACATGAAGAAACGCTTCCAAATGAGTGCACTCCGCCTAGGTTCAGAGAATGATTTGCACAAGGCACAAACAAAACAAAGCCTTGGGATTAATCTCTCTGATCTTTGACTGAACACCACCATGAATCCCAGCCATAGTTGCAGCGTTGTCATATCCTTGACCACGGCACAGGTTTATGTCCAGTCCATCTCTCTCCAGATGTCTCAGGATATCCCCTGTGAGCTCAGCAGCAGTCTTTCCGGCAATAGGGAAGAAGCCCAAGAATGATTCCTTTACTTGAACTTTGTCACATTCAATATGGACGTATCTGATCACTTCACACATCTGATCAGTGTGGGACACATCAGGAGTGCTGTCAAAAAGAATCCCAAAATACTTTGCTTTCTTGATATCAGCCACTATTTTCTCTTTGACGTAATCCCCCAAAAGGCAAATGAACTCATTCTGAATCTTTGGAGATAAATACGAAGCCACTCTCCTCCCAGATGGAATAGAATGCTTAATCCTTACAAAATGTTCTTTCAAAAGTGGATCATAATTTGACAGCAACTCTACCAATTCCATGAAGTTTCCTTTGTTTGCTGATGACATGTCCTCTTTGTGACCACGAAAAGGAAGATTCTGGTGAGCCAGAAACAAGGTTACGTCCAAGAGGCAATGTAAAATATCCCTCCATTTCTTTCTCTCCTTGTCCATTGTTGCTTGATGAATTTGATCAATGGTTTTTTGAAGCTTCAACCCTGCTCCCAAGGTCTTCCATTTCTCCAGGCATGAGAGATGCTGCTCAGAAGCCTCATGGTCAGACACCTTTGGGTTTAGCTTCCACCATGCTTGAAACCCAGTGACAAAGCTGAATGTTCCAATTCCTTTGTCATCAAGAGCAAACAGTCTGCAGCAAAAACAAAACAAACTTTCTAATTTTTATCAAATATTTAATTTTTCGTTTGTAAATTTTGTATTGCCAATAAAAATAAAAATTTATTTTATAGTGGAAATTAACATTAAGCTGTTGTAATAGTTTGAACATTTTAAAAATTTTTTCCTTACTTTGACGAATTTTTCATTTGGTTTGAAAACTTGTACTGGTATTTCAACCCTCCCGATGGCACCCCCCTCCTGGCTGTCACCCGGGGCTGACCGCCCTTAGTACGCCACTGAATTAGAATATCTTTCAAAGATATTTTTTCTGCCCTATCTGGGTTTAACTCTAGGAAGGCGTACGGTCCTGATGGTGTCCTTCCTGTTGTTCTCAAGAACTGCACTTCTGTGCTGACACCCTACCTAGGCAAACTCTTTCGTCTTTGCTTTTCATCTGGTACTTTTCCTTCCTGCTGGAAGTTTGATTTCATTCAGCCTGTCCCAAAGAAGGATGGCCGCTCTAAACCCTCCAACTGCTTTGATTTCTTGCTTTTCTAAAGTTTTTGAATCTATCTTCCTTCAGGACCATCCAACTTCTAACCTCAAGGGGGCCACATTGCTCATGAGGTATCTGCTAAGGGGCTACATTGCTCCTGAGGTATCTGCCAGGGGGCCACACTCTAAAAAATAATATAAATTAAAGATTGTGCAGTTGTATAAATAAAATAAAAAACATTTTACAATACCTTGCATCTTTATTAACTTCACATCTCTCTACTTTCACTAGATTTATTGAATCATAATTAGTGACAGCACTGAGGACGATCTATCTCTTTCATCAAGCTGCGTATATTCACATTTATGTCGGTTGTAGCAGGTCTCAACAAGTGTGATAGTGATTCATTTGTTAACCCTTTAACGATGGATGGTACCTTAAGGTCCACCAGAAATAATAATATAAATTGTACTACAATGCCTCGTTTCTATAAATGTTTCTACGTGTTTATATATAAATGTCATTTAGTTGTCGGGAAAGGAACCCAAAATGTGTATCATTTCAGTGACTAGTTACTAAAATATTTAGTTTTCAATAACAATAAAACCTATACGTTCTGGTAAAAAGAGTGACCGCATATGCTGCAGACTCGTCCGTAAAGGGTTAAGTAAGAACGATAACGAGACTTTATAAATTTCATGTAGGAAAAGGCGCTCCCACACAAGTAAGTACTTCCAGACATAGAGCACATCCTTAAACCAGTCTCTTAAGTTTCGATACCGTTCTTGGGGCAAAAGTGTGAAGTCCCCGCCTTTTTCTGCCCTTCCACTGAAAAAGGGGTCTGCCTCTAAATCACACAGTTCCAACTGTAAATGAGGAGGTTGGTTCGCAATTTCTGCTCTGAGTGGATTGCTAAATAAGGCTATATCATCCTTTATAGTTTTAAAGTCTTTGAAACGATTTTTAAATTCTTCCAAAATGTTCTCTATATTGGTAGTGAAGACATAAAAATCTGCGCCTTCACCTCGGCTAGTTCTGCACACCAAGGAAACTGAATGAGGTCATTTTTTCCAGGCCAAGTTTAAATACTTGTAATTTGTTTAGGAATCCCTGAACGTGACCGAACAAATCTGAAAAATTTTACTACTTCACTTGCAATTTTAAATTTATTCATTCAGATGTTTTGTGATATCAGTTAAGAAGGCAAATTCAATTTGGAAACTAGAATTACGTACTTCCCCTGCAGAACAGTTGTGTTAGACTTAATTTCATTCCTCAAAAATAATGGAATCTCTTCCCTTATCTTACAAAAACGTTGGGGACATTTTCCCATGCTCAACTAACGAATCATAAGAAATTATGTTAATAAATATTTTAACTTGAACAAATGCGCATAAAAACGCTTTAAAAATAGTTTATTTATAATATTTTGAGGATTTAACCGAGGGCAGTAAACAAATGTGCTGAGGGGCGTATGCGACCCGTCGGCCGCCAGTTGGGCAGCCCTGCTTAAGAAGAAGGTTCTTAAACACCTCTTTTCTCACAACCTTCTTTCAGATCGTCAGTATAGGTTCCGCAAGGGACGCTCTACTGCCGAGCTTCTTGCATATCTCTCTGACTCTTGGTCATCTTCCTTTCGAGATTTCGGTGAAACCTTGCTATTGCGCTGGACATATCAAAAGCTTTTGATAGAGTCTGGCAGAAATCTTTTATTTCCCAACTGCCCGCCTTCGGTTTCTATCCTTCTATCTTCAAGCTATCTCTCATTTACTTTTTGGCCAATCTATAGCTGCAGTTGTAGATGGCCGCTGTTCTTCTCCTAGCGCCATTAATAGTGGTGTTCTTGAGGGCTCTGTCCTGTCATCTACTCTTTTCCTTTTATTTACCAATGATCTATTAAGTCGCACTTCAAAAAAAATATCCACGGATCCAAAAACTGAAGCTAGAAAAAAAAAGGTACACGAAATAGAACTGAGCCTAAAACAATCATTCATTTGCAAGACAAACGAGAAGGAAGTCAAGGTAGCAGACAACATAAAAAAAACTTTTGCACCTTTACGAAAAGAAAAATGAAATGTAAAGGGGTACGTTAAAAGACACAGTAAACTGAATATATCAGTGACCCACAGAAGATGAGTAAGTTGCTTAAGGAACACTTCAACTCGGTGTTGAGCCCCCTTAGCCCCAGAATAAACTAGAAAATCTGAATGAATTCTTTGACAGAGAAACAAGTCACTCAAAAACAAGTGCAGACACGAATCTATTAATGGATTTTGAATTCTTGAAAGAGGACATAATTAAGGCTCTCTGACAAACACGAGAAAATTCAGTACCAGGACCAGCACATGGAGGTCCATGTTTCTCAAGCAATGCACCAGAGTATAGCCAAGCCATTATACTTACTCTAGGGTAAGTATAGCAACCAAAATAACGTCAATGGACGAATTTTAAGCTTGTTGAGCTGTGCTGAGATTGTCTGATACATTGTTTATCTGTTGGTCAGCAATAAATAATGATATATTAGTTAAATAATATAAGCTTAATTCTAGGGCAGTGGTGGCGAACCTTTTTTCCTGGCGGGTCATTTTTGTTACTTTTGATTTAAAAAAAAAAAACGAAATTGGGTCACAATAATTTACTTCTATTTTTAGTGAGAAACTTGTTGGATTTTAGCTGCTAATGTTTTGATCCAAGGTTTATATTTAGTTGTCTTTAGTCTCACACATGCAGCACTCATATCTGTGCCAAGGAGATTCCTAGTGGTGGATTTGACGAAATTCATGGAGGAAAACAACTGTTCACAGGAATAAGATGAACTAAACGTCGTTAGCAGAGCTAATGCTAGTGTTGGTTTACGTCGTCGTCGTCGTTGGCCTAGGCAAGCTACGGCTTGGGACCGTAGCGCATCTATCCGGTATAGGTTAACCTGGATGATGTAGCCATAAGCACTGCCGCTAGTTAAGTGCCAACCAGTGATTATCTCACTAGCCGTATTGAGTCCGTTAGGCGAAACTACGACAGTACCAAAGGTGGAAAATATAACCTTTGGTTTTCTATTATTTATTTGTAAAATGGACATGGTATTAGATTAAAATAAATATTTGAATATAAATAATTAACTGACAATTGTGATATATAATTAATTATGTTTACATACAATAAAATAATATAGTATACATAAAATTAGTATTAATGTGGTTCACAATTGAATTATAATGGGGTAACTAATTTAAAATGAATTTATACTATTCCGAAATTCAAGACGGTAAAATTAACATTTATCTTGAAACTAAAATAAGAGTATTCACTACACACTCCCCCACCAGAGAGGAAGTTCAAAGAGTTCCGAACGACACAGATTTCCGCTGAACCTTTTTGGTAGCTACTTGTACCTCACTTAAGGTTGATTCCAAAAACGCAGGCTTAAGACGATCGATAGAAACCTTGTCGACCTTGGAACCGCGCTGGATGAGGAATGATTTGCGCGTACGTCGGAGAACTTCATAGGGTCCGTCATATGGACATTGGAGAGGCCGTTTTGGGACAGGTACACGAACGAAAACGTGGGTGCAAGACTGGAGGGCTGGGGAAATAAAGATGTTCTGTTGGCTAGTCAATCGAGGGGGAACAGGCTGAAGGGACTGCATGTGAGAGGAAAGTGTTTGAGCGAATTCCGTAGGATCGCATGACTTATCCCCTGCAGTGAAGTAGCCACCTGGTAGCCGCAGTGTTGTTCCATAGACTAGTTCAGCCGCTGTAGTCTTCAGATCACTCTTAAATGCAGAGCGAATACCAAGCAAAACGAGTGGAAGCTTATCCATCCAATGGGAGTCTTCGTGACACATAAGGGATGACTTCAGCTGGCGATGGAAGCGTTCGACGAGGCCGTTAGCTTGCGGATGATACGCACAGGTATGCGCATGTACTGTACCCAACAAGCTGGTAAACTTCTTCCAAAGCGAAGACTCAAATTGGCGACCTTGGTCAGTGATGACTTTTGTCGGCAATCCAAATCTTGATACCCATCCATGAAGAAAGGCTCTTGCAACAGTGTCCGCTTGGATATCAGGAAGTGGGATGGCTTCAGGCCATCTGGAAAAGCGGTCGAGACAGGTGAGCAGATAACGTTGGCCTTGAATCACTGGAAGAGGGCCAACAATGTCTACATGAATTACATCAAATCGCTGGGATGGGGGCGGAAATGCGTCAAAGGGGGACCTGGTGTGCCTTTGGACTTTGGCACGCTGGCAGGCAAGGCACGTTTTGGTCCAATGTTTGACATCCTTCCGCATCGAGGGCCAAACAAAGCGAGAGGTAACCAGGTGTTGCGAAGCACGGATACCAGGATGGGAGGGCTTATGAAGATCCGTGAAGACTGCTTTTCTGTGACATGGAGGGACATAAGGGCGAATAGCAGCTGTTGATACGTCGCAATAGAGGGGCACAGACAATCCTGGCATACTCATTTTCTTGAGGGAAAGTGAGTGAGTGGAGTCTTCTCTGAGCAGGTCTTGTAGTTCCGTATCCTTATCTTGATCCTGTGCAATAGCATTCCACAGTGTAGAGCTGAGGGTAACAGAAGTAATCTCTATTCTTGAAAGTGCATCCGCTGGAGTGTTCAAGACACCTTTGATGTGGCGGATATCTGTGGTAAATTGCGAGATATAATCGAGTTGCCTGATGACTCTGGGAGAGTGGTTACAGCTGTTTTTATTGAAGACAGTGACCAAAGGTTTGTGGTCGGTAAAAACACAAAACTCTCGGCCTTCAAGGAAATGTTGAAAATGCTTCACGTTTAAGTAAATAGCAAGAAGTTCACGTCCGAAAGCACTATAACGCGTTTGGGCTGGCTGCAGCTTTTTCGAGTAAAACGCGATGGGTGCTTGTTGACCGTTAATGGTTTGTTCCAACACTCCACCGATCGCAACATCTGATGCATCGACCGTCAGAGTTAGGGGGGCATCACTGATAGGAAATGACAGAGACAATGCACTATTGATAGCATTTTTGGCATTGTCGAACGCCTGTAAACTATCGCTACACCATACCAATTTTGTTACCTTGCGTTTGTGTGTGATCATAGCGTGTAGAGGAGCAAGAACACTGGCACAGTTTTTAATGAACTTGTGGTAATAATTTACCAAACCTAGAAACCGACGTAACTCACGCTGATTATTTGGCATAGGGTAATTTTTTATCACTTCACACTTGTCCTGAAGGGGGGTAATTCCGTGCTGCGAAATCGTGTGACCAAGAAATTCCAAGGTTGGCTGTGCAAACACACACTTAGATGCATTAATAGTAACACCGTATTGTTCTAAGCGTTGAAAGAGGAGTGAAAGATGTTCCTTATGTTCCTCTTCCGTTGAGCTGGCCACAAGCAAATCATCGATGTAGGCATAAACAAAGTCTAAGCCTCTGGTGACCTCATCTATAAACCTCTGAAAGGTTTGCGCAGCATTCCGTAGCCCGAACGGCATCTTCAAAAATTCGAATAACCCAAATGGTGTACAAACTGCAGTCTTGGGAATATCCGAAGGCTCTACGGGAATGTGGTGGAAAGCCTTAACGAGATCTATTTTACTGAAGATAGATTTGCCGTGGAGAAGAGAAGTAAAGTCTTGGACATTTGGTACCGGATATCGGTCCGGGATGGTTGTCGAATTCAAAAACCGGTAATCCCCACATGGTCTCCAGTCTCCTGACTTCTTCTGGACCAGGTGTAGGGGAGAGGACCAACTGCTTTTGGAAGGTCTTATTATCCCAAGATCCAGCATAAGCTGGAATTCCGATTTGGCAGCTTTCAGTTTGTCCGGGGCAAGACGTCTGGGTTTTGCAAACACAGGGGGACCTTTTGTTGTAATGTGATGGGTAATGGTGTGCTTAATGGTATCACCCATCTGCATCGGTTGAAGAATTCCTGGATATCGCTGGAAAAGGCACTGGTACATGGAATTAGGGGGAACGAGGGAAAGTGCAGAGTTCGAGGCGTCCGGAAGGGCAACCTGTTTGGCAAGAACAGAAAGCAGTGTGGCCTGGTCGCATAAGCGTCGCTTGTCAAGATCCACCAGGAGTTTGAAATGCTGGAGGAAGTCAGCGCCGATTATGGGATGCTGCACTTGAGCACAGATGAAAATCCACTTGAAGGATCGGTGAAGGCCCAAGTTTAGTTCACGCGACTGAGTACCGTACGTGGGTATGCGTGAACCGTTAGCAGCGTATAGAGGCGGAGATTCCGAGTGCTTATGACCAGATTTTTGAGGGAATACACTGACTGACGCTCCGGTATCGACCAAGAAATTGATACCAGAGTTCCTGTCCTTTATGAATAACAGGTTGGCAGTGCGAGTACTAGACGCCATTAGGACTCGCTGCTGGGGTTTTCCGACGAAAAATTGCAAGGGGAGATGCACTTCCTAGCCTTCTTTCCAAATTTCGAGTGGTAGAAGCAGATCTTCCCGGAACTCGAACGATGCCTCTTCGTAAATCTTGACCGAGAATGGCTTCTTTGCCGTTGATTTTGTAGCAGAGAACAAACGTGGTTGAGTTGTTGACTTAACTCTTTCACTTTCAACTCCAGTTCCGATTGTGTGTTCACGTTGTTGACCGGAGCTGTGTCAATCTCCACTACTTTGTCGGCAGTTGCTGCTAGTTTATCAACTGGAGTAGCAGGATCCATAGTGGCCAAGACACGCTGAGCCGATGGAGGAAGTTTCTGCAAGAACAACTGTCTAAAGATGTCCGTATCGAAGGTTTGTGCGCGTTCGCCTAGAGCGCACTGCATAGCCCTCAGCATTTGAGTGGGCTTACGGTCTCCAAGTTCTTCTTTTGAGATTAACTGATGTAGTTTCTCACGCTCGGAGACAGTGGTGCGGCACAGGATGGCAGACTTCAGATCGTTGTACGGGTCCTCACTCGTGGAAGGAGATACGATGACGTCACGGACTTCAGAGATGATGCTCGCTGGTAGAGAGGACAAAACATGATCGTATTTCGTCCTGCTAGTGGTGATCCTTCCCAAGTTGAATTGTGATTCCACTTGGTGGAACCAAATAAATGGATCACCCGGCCAGAAGACGGGGAGCTTTACGCTCAAGTGGGAGATGGCACCAGCGTCGTCAGGCATCTTCTCCTATGCTTGCTAACGTACAAGCAAGACGACAAGTTCCCAACGAAGGAGTGGAGGTTGAGACGAGCGCAGGCACAGAGCGCACGGGCAGGGGTGATGGGCAGAGGGCACGAGCGACATTACAGTCTGGTCCTAGTCGCTCGGGTGAAGGGGGTGATGGGCAGAGGGCACGAGCGACGTTACAGTCTGGTCCTAGTCGCTCGGGTGAAGGGGGTGATGGGCACGAACGACATTACAGTCTAGTCCTAGTCGTTCGGGTGAAGGGGGTGATGGGCACGAACGACGTTACAGTCTAATCCTAGTCGTTCGGGTAAAAGGGGTAATCCAGCTCCGGGGTCACCAATTGTTGGTTTACGTCGTCGTCGTCGTTGGCCTAGGCAAGCTACGGCTTGGGACCGTAGCGCATCTATCCGGTATAGGTTAACCTGGATGATGTAGCCATAAGCACTGCCGCTAGTTAAGTGCCAACCAGTGATTATCTCACTAGCCGTATTGAGTCCGTTAGGCGAAACTACGACAGTACCAAAGGTGGAAAATATAACCTTTGGTTTTCTATTATTTATTTGTAAAATGGACATGGTATTAGATTAAAATAAATATTTGAATATAAATAATTAACTGACAATTGTGATATATAATTAATTATGTTTACATACAATAAAATAATATAGTATACATAAAATTAGTATTAATGTGGTTCACAATTGAATTATAATGGGGTAACTAATTTAAAATGAATTTATACTATTCCGAAATTCAAGACGGTAAAATTAACATTTATCTTGAAACTAAAATAAGAGTATTCACTACACTAGCTTTTTCATTAATGCAAAAGAATTTGGTAAAGAGTTCCATTCTGCAAGAATAAGATTATCTATCTTTTCTATTGATTGTTGTTCTCTGGGTTACACCCAAAATTGACGACTCCAATTCCTTTTCTTGTAACTTCAGATTAAGATCAATAAATTTAGTCTTCCACACTGCACTTTCTTGGAAGTCAACTAATTCCATTTCTAAATTACCAATGTCAAGCCAATGAAAAGCTGATAACTGAAGCTCTTCAAATTGAATAGTATGGGGGAATTGGATGAACTGTAAGTTGTCATACATGCAAACACGTTTTTAAACGTATACTATACATTTAAAAACGTTTCAATGTGTATCAGCTGTTTATTTCGGTGGGAGAATAAAATAATTTTAGAACTGTAAGGCAGAAAATATTAAAAATTAAAGTCATATTTTATTTAAATAAGAGCTCGTAGGTTAATTGCTTCGTGGGTCAGTACTTGACCCGCGGGTCAGTGGTTCGCCATTACTGTTCTAGGATATAGTATTTTAAGATCGCACCAACTTACCCCAACGTCTATTCCAATTTATCCCATGACGGGTCAAGTTGAGATGCTGTGGCACACTTCATAAAGATCAAAACAAAATGTATTGATCAAAATCTACTCTCTGAATCACTGGTAAAAACTAACAACCTGAGAACCTGTGACATCGTGACAATCGGAATGCGTTTCTAATACATTACACTTAGAATAGATAACACCAAACATAAATTTTGTTCTAACTACCCCCGGTCTCTTCTACATTTTTTAATATTAAGGTTTAATTATTAAATTGATTTAAAAATATGGGTTCTAAATAACAAGACTGTCCTTTGTATAGATAATTTTTATTTTTCTTCCGACTATGTTTGATGCGAGACGACCCTCTCTCTCATATATACTGGACCTTTCAAATGTTCCGTGCGGTAATTCCTCATTTCACGCAGGTCAAATTTGTTGCCCTTCCTCTTGAGTTGGCCTGGTGAAGTAGAGAGTTAGTTTCTTGTGCTCTCCACCTCACATAACCAGGTACGCTCGGTTCATCTAGAATTGTTCTGAACCAGGCGTGTAGTCTTCTTTTGATGATATCCACCGCAACACCACTCGTGTTCCTTAGTTCTTTGGGCAGCTGGTTAACAGTCTTGGTCTTCTCCAGGGCCGTAGCTTGGGGGCCGCCAGGAGTGGCTGAATTTCCCCTGGAAAATTTTGAACCTCCCCCTCAACATTAAAATTCCATCGCAAGAAGAAATCTGCTGTTAGAAATTTTCTTAAAAAACAAGCAAAAAAGAAAGCAGACGTGGTGGTTTTCGATGAAATTTTTGAACAAAGGATTGCTTTCCAAGACACTTATAATTTATTGGCAGCTGCTAAAATATTTGGATGCAGCACTGCGACATGTAACTCCACTTTTTCAGTTTTAACCTGGATAAATCGTCCCCAAAGACGCAATGTGTCACCAAAGAATGGCAAATTTAGTTCTACTGGCATTTGAGAAAGAACGCAGGAAAGCGATCAATATGGATATTCTTTTAAGAAAATTTATTGATCAGAAAAACAGAAAGTTGCAACTGTTTTGAAGTAATTTAAATTTTTTTATTAGTGTACTGAAGTACGTTTTTGTTTTTAAATTTGGAAGCAATGTTTCTGTTGTTTATTTTTCAATAACTATTAGATTTGAATAAAGGAAAAATTACCACAATGCATTATACTATTTTATAATTATTACCAATTTGTATTTTGTATTGTATGTAAGTCATGTTTCGTTTGTTTAAACTTTCTACATTCTAGCACGTTGTTTACCAAGTAGTTTTAGAATTATAATTCAGTTTTGTAATTGTCTAATTGACCTGGTCCAATAAATGCGTATATATAAATTTTTAACTTTAACATGTGTTTCATTTTTACAAAAAATTCCTATATTATCGGTACTATGTAGCTTCCCCTATATTACCAGTGGCCTCCCCTGGAGATTACCATTAGCTACGGCCCTGATCGTCTCACAACAAAACTATTTTCCTTCAGGGTTGAGGATGTTCCCTGTCTAGCCTTCAATTTGGGAACACGACACGTGCTTCCTTTTCTACTTTCCACTGTTGTTTGGAGGGTTATAGGGTTCAAAATAAGAGTAGGGGATATTTCACAATTATTTTCCAAGTGTAAATAATGGTATGTACCTCTCTCTTCTTCTTTCCAATGAATACAAGTTTAATTCATGAAACCTTTCACAGTAATTTAGTCCTTTGCATCCATTGATCTTGGCTGTGAAGCTTTTCTGAATCCCTTCCAGCTGATTAATGTCTTTTTTTTGTATGGGGATGTTAGGACCGAGCAGAATTCCAATTTGGGTGTGATCAGTGTTTTTAATAGAGGAATTATTATATTCCTATCTCCTCGATTAAAGGTTCTCACATTATCTGCCCAGTTATTATTTTTGCTCTTTTTACTGTTATCTTATTTTGTGTTTCAAATTTCGCGTCATCAGTCATTATAACACTTAAATCTTTTGCTTTACAATTTCTCTGAGTTTCCTGTCCATTTGGGATGTAGTATTCCATGGATTTTAGGTCCTCCCTTCTTCCGTACCTTAATAGTTCAAAATTTTCAGTGTTAAATTTCATGTTGTTGCCTTCAGACCAATTGTAGATTCTGTTCATGTCTGTTTGTAGAGATCTTACATCCTCTGGTTTCTTATTTTTCACTAATTTTTGTGTCATCGGCAAAAGATATTACTGTGCTGTCACTGGTAACTTCCTCATCTATATCAGTTAGCATGATTGTGAAGAGTAATGGAACTAATACTGTTCCTTGTGGTATATATATATATATATATATATATATATATATATATATATATATGCTGTTAATTTTTGTTTCAGTATTTGATACATTATCAGTAAATTTTTCTTCACACATTTTATAGAGGAAGTTATTCAGAAACAGTTAGTTTACATGGAGAGGGTGTCCACAACATCCTGTTACCCTTATGTCTCTTTTCCTCACAGTAATTTATTCGTGAAGGAAAAAGTTACAAAACAGATATCACACAACAGAGGAACTAAAATAAGCACTCACTGCTGCGTTTCACCTGATCACTCCATCCATGTTAAAGAAGATATCACACCGAACATGGCCATGGAATATTCCCTGCGATGAGAATGATGGTACTCACTACTCGCACCCATATTCTAGATACGTAAATATGTTAATATATCAAAACTATTTACTCGTGAATAAATAAATAAATAATTAAATAACAGATAAGTGTAATCATGTGGAAACTTATTTCAATTGTTGTTGTTGTTCAGAGCATTTGGGTAAAAAAAATGAGTGCGTGATAACAGAACATTGTGGCCACCCTGTACATTAATAAGCTTTAAAATATATTCAACTTCCGCTTTCAAATAGAAAACTTTTAATTATTTTGAAACTTTTTCTTTTAATTACGACTCATAAACTCGAAATATTTTTAGGCCTAAAGTTACATTTCATTTAGTATCTTACTCGAGTCTCACTTGATGTCTTCGAACGACGCGACGGTTCAGGATCGACCTGCGCTCGACTCCTCTGTTGGATTTGGTGGAGGAGAGAGTTGGTTTCCATTCTTCTCCCTCCCTCGTAGCAAGCTGCTACGCATGGTTGGTATAAAGAGTTCTGTGCTTTTATATACAAATAATGTAATTTCGTTCGGCAAATAGCCTAATCGTATATAATTATAGTCTTCTAAATTATAAGATATTCGGCTCAAGCAAAATTTTAGTGAAAGTAAAAACAAAAGAAAAAATTGTTTATAATACAGTTTATAATATATTGTTAATACAGTTTTGCCCTTACATAATTTCCTCCTATTTTTGTAGCCTATAACGTAAATTTCCTATTTATAGGCGCTTGAATGTTCCGCTTCAATTTTTATGAAAGTAAATTCACAAACGACATTTGTAAGTCGTACAATAATATATTGCTGAAAATTTTTATTTGTCCCTCGAAACTGTATAAATTGTATTGTGGTGAAAATAAATTTATAAGGTTAGGAAGTTGTTGTGTTGTGTAAGCGCGTCTGATATAATTTAACTGGTGTGTTTACGGTTCATAGGTACTGCGGTGGATTCTCATTTTTCGATCTGTTAGATTTTCCGAAATCTGCTTTTGAGATACTTCTTTTTAGATGTTTATTAGTCCACTTCGCGTGAATTCGAGTAATATTTTATTTCGTAAGATATTTTTCATTATATAAATTGTAACTATGTTTTGATACTGTTGCGTTAAATTACGCTGAATTAATGTGATTTGCGGACCATACTGGGTCCTGCGTTGTTGGAGAGAGTTATTATCTTGGATCATTTGTAAATTTGTAGGATTCTAAGCTGTTGAATTTAACGTTACGAGTCGGAATGTATAATACTGATTTAATTTTTCGATATTTTCGTTTAAATTTTATTACTGAATGTTTTTAAGTAAATATATTATTTCTCGAACTTCACAAGGTAAAATCCTGAAACTCTAAAGGAGATTGGGGCGCCGATCGATCAAGGAAGTACTCTGGAGGGTACGTTAGACAGAAAATAGGGACTAAGGAGTGCTGGAACTCCCGTTTCTCCTGTCACAGTCATCCTTAATTGATCTGTTTCCGTGTCTCATTTACCTTGTGAGCAGTCCAGCATACTCTCAAACACACTTTTCTCCCTATACCTCAGTACAATACATGCATCTTACACACTACATGATCTTTTCAAAAGTTATAAAAAAAATGGCACCAACTTCAAGAGCCTCGGAGTCCCCTGGAGAGGGGACCATAAATATCCCCACTTCTGGCTCCCCCGCTGTCGATACCAGGAACGTAGACCCAGGCAGCGGGGCTGGTACCGCCCATTCGAGATGTTCTGGGCCTCTGCCTGATTCACTTTTCATTAATTTCTGCAACATTCGTGGCCTTTTCTCAAATTTTCAATCTGTTGAACACCACCTCTCCTCCTCTAAACCTCACCTTCTTTTCTTCACTAAAACTCAGGTGTTTGGGACGACTGACAGCAACCACTTTTCTGTACCCTCTTACTTTTTCTATACTCGATTTCACTCCAAAGGTGACGCAATGTCTAAACTTGTTCTCGTATTCCCGGACTCGAATCTTCCGAATTCTATACCCAATGGCTACGGCTTACATGCCAGTCTCAAACTAAATACATCTGCGCTCTTTACCTTTCTCCTAATTCTACTGACTATCCAAAATTCTTTGACGACCTCACTTCCAAAGTGGAATACGTTCTACCCCGCTCTCCCTTTTCTGAAATTTCCATTTTAGGGAATTTCAATGTTCACCACCACCTTTGGCTTTCCTTCCATTTCCCTGGTGAGCTAGCTTACAACTTTTCTATTCTAAATTACCTAGAACAGATTGTACAGCACCATACTCGTATTTCCGATCGCCTTGAAGACAGGAACAAAATTCTGGATTTATTTCTTACCTCTTATCCTTCTTCTTATTCTGTCAAACTTTTATCTCTGTTGGGCTACTCAGACCACAATCTTATATCTGTTTCTTGTCCTCTCTCTCCAATCCGTCCTTTGGATCCTTCCAAGAGGATGCATCTTTGGCAGTTTGGCGCCGCCGATTGGGAGGCCCTTAGGCAGTACTTCTGTAATTTCCCATGGAATGATTACTGCTTCCGTGGCAGGGACCCTTCCGAGTATGCTGAGAGCATCACGGAGTTGATTCTCTCGGGCATGGAGGCGTACATTCCATATTCTATTCATGCTACTGATGCAAACAAAACTTGGTTTACCTTTACTTGTTCTAATGCTATCTGCGACAGAGAGGAGGCTTTCAGAAGGTAACGTCGCCATTCAACTCCTGACTCTCACTCAACTTATATTTCTGCCCGAAATCGAGCAAAATCTATTCTTCGACCCGCAAAAAATTCCTTCTTCAGACAAAAATGTAAAAACCTATCCAATTATAAGTCTTCTCTCTCTCTTTCTGGCATCTAGCTAAGAACCTCTCCAGCAACTTTATTTCTTCTTTCCTTCCTCTTTTCCATCCCGACTGTACAGTTGCCGTCTCTTTTCCTGACAAAGCTGAACTCTTCGCTCAAACTTTGGTTTCCAACTCAACCCTGAACGATTCCGGTTCCCTTCCTCAATCTCCTCCCCGCTCTGACTTTATTATGCCTGAAATTAGAATCTCCTCCAAAGATGTTCTTTTTGCCCTATCTGGACTTAACTCTAGGAAGGCGTACGTTCCTGATGGTGTTCCTCCTGTTGTTCATAAGAACTGTGCTTCAGTGCTGACACCCTGCCTAGGCAAACCCTTTCGTCTTTGTCTCTCTTTGCCTTTCTAAAGTTTTTGAATCTTTCCTTAATAGGAAGATTCTTAAACGCCTCTCTTCTCATAATCTTCTTTCAGATCGTCAGTATGGTTTCCGCAAGGGACGCTCTACTTGCGATCTTCTTGCATATCTTTCGGACTCTTGGTCATCGTCCTTTCGAGACTTCGATGAAGCTTTTGCTATTGCGCTAGACATATCGAAAGCTTTTGATAGAGTCTGGCAGAAATCTTTAATTTCGAAACTGCCCTCCTTCGGTTCCTATCCTTCTATCTGTTCCTTCATCTCAAATCTACTTTCTGGCCGATCTATAGTTGCTTTTATATATATATATATATATATATATATATATATATATATATATATATATATATATATATATATATATATATGAAAATTATTTCACGAAAGTAACGTGAAAAATATTTATGATGAATAAAACCACGAAGGAAAGGAAAACACTGAGGATGTCATTAGACGAAAGCGCTTGAGCACCACTCTGTGTTTCCTTTCCTTCGTGGTTTTATTCATCATATATATATATATATATATTATATATGTACAGGGTGGCGCAAAAGTCGCGCATCATAGGAATTTTCAGTGTTGACTATATTATTTTTTTTCTTTTAGGTAGGGGATGCCTGCGAATTAACAATAGACGAGAGGGTGAGCTTGGTTTTAATGTATGGGATACCAAGTACAACAAATCGATGAATCGGTACAGAATTTAAATTCTGTACTGATACATCGATTTATAGTACCTGGTATAATCGCACCAGTCCGGATACGTTTTTAACAAACCTCGTGTGTGTGTATATATATATATATATATATATATATATATATATATATATATATATCAGTGGCGGCTTTACAGGGGAGGCATGGGAGGCTGTGCCTCCTCGGTTTCAACAGGCTATAAATATTTTTTTCCTAAATTGCAAAATTTAAAATTTTTTATATAATTTAAGTTAAAAATTTTAATTAGCAATGGAATCACCCTCCCCCTTCGAATATAGTTGTTAAAAGTTTAATTTTCAATAGAATCACCCTCCCCCCTTGAATATAACTAACCTTTAGCTATAATGGTCAAATTCAGCACGAGAAAGCGAAAGGAAGAAGTATTCAGGAAAGCCTCCCTTCAGCTTCTTGGTTGTCATGGCAACGTACTGATGCCACGCTTATATTCTGCCCTGTCAAAAGGCAGGCATGAATTCGTGAAATGGAGGCCCAAAATCACAAATCCTCCGCGAGCTTTATCATGGCCAGCCAGTGGGCAGAGTTAAATGGATGTTGCCTAGCAACTAGATCTTCGGAGTCAAAATTATTGCTAAATACCACGTGAAATTGAATTTTTATTTAGTTATTATATTTTGTTTACATGAGCCTGTTACGTTATCATTCAACTCTTTATAAGTGAATTTAGTGTTATTTATATGTGATGTATTGTACCCAACGTAGGTATGTCAGTGTTAACTTGTTATTTGTACGTTTTTAAAGGCTACGTTATGGTAGTGTTATGTTATTTGTAAGTTTTTTAAGGCAATATATCAGAGTTTATATTCTTTGTGTGAACTTAACCCTTCAAAATGGAAGAAGTTACTGACATAATCGTTTCACTATTGGACATTTCTTTTGTTAGAAGAAGCAAAGAAAATAAAAGATACATTTTAAATAAAGGTAGATCAGCTCCAAACATATCTTGTGTGCAAATAAATAAGAGCAAAAACAGAAGTTTTAAATTTAATTGGTATGACAGATATAAGTGGCTGTGTGGAATTTGCAAAAAAACGGTTTGTTTTGCTGGTCTTGTCTTTTAGTTGGTGTGAAAAAAATGTACGGAGTGACGAAGGGTTTCGTGATTGGAAGAACTTGGCAAGGAGCTTGGAGAGACATTCCACTTCGAAAGAGCACATTCAAAATGATATTTGTGTTAAACAGTTATCTAAACAGGCGTTAAGTATTTTTGAACAGCTAAATGAACACGCGAAGAGATCGAAAAATGAGTACAATGCAAAAGTAGCAAAGAACAGAGAAGTCTTCAAGCGATTGATTGATTTAACTTGTCTCCTCTGTAAACAAGAATTGCCTTTCCGTGGGCATGACGAATCGAAGAGCTCTTACAATCAAGGAAATTTTAAGGAAATCTTCAATGTAATGCTCAATCATAATGAAGAAGTGAAATCCCATTGGGAAAAAATGGGGGCCTTTACTGGCTTGTCAAAAACAATACAAAATGACATTATTGATTGTATTGCGGGAGAACTGAAAGATGCTATACAAAATACTATAAAAAGTGCGCCATTTTTTCAATTCAAGTAGATGAAACAACTGACAAGAATGAAAAAGCTCAATGTTCAATCATTTGCCGTTGTGTTGATAGAAATGGACATATAAAAGAACATTTTCTAGGTTTTTATGATGTTGGACAAGACAAAAGTGCAGCAGGCATTTGTCAGCAGCTTGTGGAAATATTACAGCCATTTGATTTTCAAAATAAACTTATGGCGCAGACTTTTGACGGAGCCAGTGTTATGTCATCTGAATTGAATGGGCTTCAAGCAAAAATTCGCAGCTATGCTCCTCAAGCTCTTTTTACCCATTGTTTGGCGCATCGTTTAAATCTAGTATTGCAGCACAGCTGCCGTAACATATCAGCTGTTAATATTTTCTTTGGCACTTTACAAGGAATTTTCTTTCACAAATCGACAAAAAGAACAGTCGTCTTTGACCGAATCGTGAGAAAACGAATACCAACCAACGGTGAAGTAAGATGGAATTCCAATGCAAAAATTGTCACGTCAATTTCCACTGAAAGGGTTAAGTTGATTGAGGTTTTTCAGGAACTCATGAATACCGATGATATTATAGGTAAAACAATACGTCAAGCAGAAGCCTACAAAAATAAGCTGTCTGAATTTAACTTTGTGTTTTATATTTTGGTCTTCCAAGACATCTTTTTGAAAACTGAAGTGGTTTATAATATTCTGCAAAAAAAATCAATAGATATTCAAATGTGGATGGACCACATATCTATTTGCCAAACAGCCATACAAGATATGCGAAATGACGAAACGTTTCGAAAGTATATTGAGAAAACACAAACAGCAACTGGACATTCTCCTTCTGCTTCGAGAAATAGACTTGAAACCAACAATTCAACATCTTGCCATTATCGAAAGAAATTTTATGATATCATTGATAATAAGGGTGGGCCTTTTAACTCTGACGGTTTTAATATCTTTATAACTTTTTTGTTTTTCTAACCAAATCAAATCAAATTTATACACAACATATGTACATACATAAAGTTTTTTTTTCATTAAGCTGCTTTTATCTATCTGCAGAATTGACGAAATGGCGAAGAAAAACCTTTTGACGTATACGAAAACAAATGCTTTATAACGAAATGTCGTATAAAATAAGCCAAAGTTATTGCGTAATTGCTAGTCTTCCAATATGCCCTGGCCCCCACGCTCTCCCGATCTCACCCCTTGCGACTTTTTTTATGGGGGTTTATTAAGTCGAAAGTCTACGCGACAAGACCAACCGACATTCATGAACTGAAACAGAGAATTCAAGCAACTTTTGGTGAAATTACGGTCGAAATGCGACAAAAGGTGGCTTTGGAATACAGAGCAAGGCTGCCTATACTGATCGAAAATGGTGGAAATCACATTGAAGTTTATAACTAACCTTGTAAGTTTATAAAGGTAATTAAATTTATATCCAAAAAAACTTTATGTATGTACCTATGTTGTGTATAAATTTTATTTTATTTGGTTAAAAAACAAAAAAGTTATAAGGATATTAAAACCGTCAGATTTAAAAGGCCCACCCTGTATTACTACTCAAATAAGGACAAGATTCTCGAACATGGCATCCTTAAAGTTTCTGCAGCTATCCAACTCAACCCAATTTGCAAATTTCCCCCCAAAATTCCCGGAAGATGCCTTAAATTCCTTGATAGCTACCTATGGAAACTTTGACAAATAGTTTCTACGAAATGAGCTAATGGCTGTTTATGCAGAAGAAAACAAACATCTTTTTCATAACACTGATATTGAAGCTAGTATATTGAATAACATTGTGGAAAATGACTTGTGCAATACACTACCCCAAGCTTATAGACTTTTCAGTCTCATTGCAACCATCCCAGCCACTACTGCATCTGTTGAAAGAAGTTTTTCTTGTCTAAACCGCATTAAGACACGCTTAAGAAATACTCTGGGGCAGGAGCGACTTTCAAGCTTGGCATTAATTTCCACAGAAAAGGAATTACTAGTGAAGCTATCGAATCAACCTTGCTGGTATGAAAATATCATAAATAGGTTTGCTGCTGGAAAAGAAAGGAGAATTGATTTTCTTTTCAAGTAGAAGACGTAAGTAAAACTAATTGATGATTTTTAGTTTTATTTTCTGATATTTTAATAACTTTACTCCATGTTGTTTAGTTAATTTATAATAAAGGTTAGTAACTTAGCGGTAGTATCTATATTATGAATAATTTTGTACAGATTAAGCCATCTTAATTTAAGTAATTTATTTATGGGCATATGCCATATATAACTATCCTCTCACTATGTAATAAAACATAGCAATAATTACACAGCTCAACAAAAAAAAAAGTTTTGTTTCGTTGCCAAGGAAATTCGTACGAATTTAGGGTATTTTGGGGTTGCTGAATTCCAAAATTAAAGTAGTTTTTCCGATTTGGCTCTAGTTCTTGAGATAATGAATACCCTCAATTAATAGGAAACGTAACCATAACGCGTGCATATGGGAAACTACCGGAACATTCTAGATGGTGAGACACGCGAATATTCTTAGTGTTTACTCCGCGATCATTCTAGAATATTCCCCCTCCGTATATAAGTCATCGGCCACCCAACCGTAAGTAGGCTCCGCCTGAACATTAAATTTTTTGCATTTTTACGTGTTTCAATGGGGTACCAATTATCTCATAAATTAGAGCCAATCTAGCAAAACCGATGTCATATTCGGAATCAGCATCACAAAGTTACCCCAAAATCACTCTAATATGATTGGCAATAAAATGAGTGTTGACCAGTGTTATTGGTGGGCCTCCCCACCCTCTCAGACCACGAGCCGCCACTGATATATATATATATATATATATATATATATATATATATATATATATATATTTTTTTTTTTGTTGTTGTTGTTTTAATTGGGGTTGTTTAACCTCCTTCGCAACATCTAAGGTCATATGACGGAGGGGACCTACAGCTTTACGTGGGATCCGAACCACGGGTCGTTACATAATCTGATCTCCGGGAAGCGGTGTTACGATATTATATATATATATTATATATATATATATATATTATATATATATATATATATATAAAATAATCACTGGTGATTTAAAAGTAGTGAAACAAAGCACAGCAGCGATCAATAAAGCGAACAAAGTGTTAGGTTTTATAGCTCGGAATTTTTAGTACAAATCGCGCAATATTATAGTTCCTCTTTATAAATCATTAGTTAGACCCCATTTGGAGTACGCGGTCCAATTTTGGAATTCGCATATGCGAAAAGATATAGACAAAATCGAAAGAGTTCAAAGACGAGCAACTAAGATGATTCCGTCGCTTAGGTCAAAGTCGTACGAGGATAGGCTTAAGGAGTTAAAATTGACTACACTCGAGACTCGGAGGCTAAGGGGTGATCTAATCCAGGTTTTCAAAATTATGAATGGGTTCGATAACGTAGATAGAGATAGCTTTTTCGAAATATCTCAATATAATAGGACTAGAAATAATGAGTGTAAGTTGACAAGTAGAAGGTTCGAGACAGCAGTTGCCAAAAACATTTTTACGCATAGAATAGTAAATAGCTGGAATAGTTTGCCGGTAGAAGTAATTAGTAGCACGTCTATAAACATGTTTAAAAATCGATTAGACGCATATGTTGATAGACTGGGTATAGTTTAAGGTAGTAAAATTAAGGCTTTGTGGTTCGGAACCCACGTAAAATTGTAGGTCCCCTCTGCCACCACGGAGGACATGCACAATTCACAATTACGAACACAGTTAGGTAGACCAGCCATGAGTGGATCCTAGGGTCTTTGTTGGTCTGAAACATTATAACATATATATATATATATATATATATTTATACAGGGTGTCCCGTAAGTCTGGACCCATAGGGAAAAATAATAAAATTACAAAATAGTCCAAAAATTTATTACATAATCTGTTCAAAGTGTCCGCCGTTGTGTCGCACACATAGTTGAAGACACAATCTCCACTGCGACAGCACTTTCTGAATCACAGTCGCAGAAATTTCTTGACACGCCTCCACAATGCGTGCTTTAAGGTGGAAAATGTTCTGAAGTTTGACCTCGTACACTTTGGCTTTCAAGTGGCCCCACAAATAAAAATCATAATCAAAAATAATAAAAAAATAATAATAATAAATAATAATAATAACATAATAAAAAAAATATTATAAATCCCTATGGGTCCAGACTTACGGGACACCCTGTATATACAGGGTGTCCCAGAATTAACTATCTATTTCAATGAAATCGGAAAAAAAATTTAAAAACACACTTTTAGTTATGTTTATCATGTTTAATATGTGTTAAAAATGTATAAATTTCTAAATTTTTTTCATAATTTTATTTTCATAATTTTTTCATTATCTGGTCCAATGAAAGACCGTCTGAAGTCATAGAATGGCAAAGAGACTCTCCAAAAGTTAACGTGTGGCTTGGAATGACCAAATCCAAAATTTATGGCCCATTCTTCTTTGCGAAAGCAACTGTAACAGGTACCGTCTACCTTGATATGCTTCAGCAGTTTCTCGAACCACAGCTTCTTGATGATGGCATTCTTGATAATGTTGTGTTTCAACAAGATGGAGCACCATGTCATTATGCTCTAATTGTTCGAGAATACCTCAACAGACGCCTTCCGAATCGGTGGATTGGACGTGGAGGACCTCGACCTTGGCCTCCGCGTTCTCCGGATTTGACACCCCTGGATTTCTTTGCATGGGGTTTCATAAAAACAAAGGTTTATCGCCAAAAGATCAATAGTTTAGCTGAACTTAAAGAACGCATCCAGTTGGCAGTGCGGGAGATAACACCTGAAATGCTTCAAAATGTGTTTCGCAGCGCTGAGGATAGATTTGAAATTTGCAGAGATACAGACGGTGCACATGTTGAAACTTCTCAATAAAGTTTTGACTTAAGATTTATAAATCTATTTGTTTTTATATCATAATTTAGTAATAAACACAAAATTATGTCAGTTTTTATTAAATTTGTCCGATTTCATTGAAATATAGTTAATTCTGGGACACCCTGTATATTATATTTATTATATTATATATATATATATATATATTTTTTTTTTTTTATGTATATATTTATATATTATATTTTCTATATATTATTTATATATTATATTTTCTATATATATATTTATATTATATTTTATATATATATTTATATATTATATTTTATATATATTATATATATATATTATATTTTACATATATATATATATATATATATATATATATATATATATATATATATGTAAAGAACGACGCATTCGATGTAGGAGAATTACGAGTTGTGACTGATCGGGGACCTTGGTGCAGTGGTTAGAATATCCGACCGGCAATTGGATGATCCCGGGTTCGATTCCTGGGAGGTGCCTCATTTTTCATTTGCTCGTTCTCTCTCCCCATCTTATGCGGACGCTCTTCTACACAAGCGTCGTTCTTTACATTAATTATACTGTGTTGTTTGCAGTTAAAATGTATATATGTACGGCATGAGAAGGTGCCCCCTCAGGGCATTCGATTCCGCTCGTATGTAGGAGAATTACGAGTTGTGACTGATCGGGGACCTTGGTGCAGTGGTTAGCATATCCGACCGGCAATTGGGTGATCCCGGGTTCGATTCCTGGGAGGTGCCTCATTTTTCATTTGCTCGTTCTCTCTCCCCATCTTGTACGGATGCTCTTCTACACAAGCGTCGTTCTTTACATATATATATATAACATATATATATATATATATATATATATATATATATATATATATATATATATTAACTTGGCCTAATAGTTATGTTCTTATATTTGGTACTTTTTGCGCTCTACTCAGTATGTTTTGCAAATGCTCTTTTTCTTTTTCCCATTTTGCCTTGATAGAAACTACTGTATATAGTTTCGACTGTAAAGCAGTTCTTGATTAGAATTCGCTGGAACAGTATGTGAAATAGTCAAACTTGTTGTATTGAAGTTGAAAGGAAATTATTCCAGATTTTATTGTAAGTTTTTTCTTGCAGAAATATTTACTTTCTTCATTTAAAATGTTATTTCATACAGATGTTTGCATCTAGCATCTATTGGAATATATAATATATATATATATATATATATATATATATATATATATATACACAGTGGTGTAGTGCTAAATAAAGAAGTGAGGGAACGCATTTTGAAAGTGTTACTCAGATGCGAGGGGGGACAATGGCGAGCGCGGCGAGCCCATACAGCTGGGGGTCCGGGGGCACTGTAAGTCCCCCGGGAAATCTTTTGAAATCTGACCAATTTCAGGGATATTTTGAGGTCATATGCACTGGATATTAGGATATATTCCAAGGTTGAAGATGCAATATTTCCAGTGTCATTAGATATACGACATCCAGTACGATCAATAAAAATAGCTAACAACTGGAATGATTAACTAAAAAAAAGTTAACAACTGGTACGCCGTGGTGACTGTTTCACCAAATCTTTATAGGTTAGCATTGCCTCAGTCGAAGCTAAAAGAAATGAAGCAGTTAATGATTCTTTCTCATATTTCTTCTAGGGGTGGGAATTAAAATTTCATGACGTTAGAGATTTGTAAGTTCGGATTTATTTGAAATAGTGAGGGAACGCCGTTCCCACGCGTTCCCACAGCACTACACCACTGTGTATATATATATATATATATATATATATATATATATATATATATATATATAAAAAAGAAAGTTGTACTCAAGTGTACAGCTTTATATTGCTGCGATTTCTTCCCTGACTTTTATTGCCATTATGGAAAAATAAACTTAAAATCTCGTTAAAAAATAAATTTTCTGACTGAAAACTTACTTTAATAAATGGTGCGGAGAGTGTAGTAAATTAGTAAATAAAATATATTACTTATGAAATTTGTTGTTTTATATTAAGTGATGAGAGAAGAGAGTTCTAAATTCAGCCAGTTTGCGCAGTTTGTACAGTTGGAGACTGGGGCACTCCTCAGAAATCCAGAGAGGCTCAAAGCAGACTTTCGTTTCCTGTGGTGAGGTGGGAAGTGTTTAAGAACTGTGTTAGAAATGTAATTTCAATAAATTGCAGACGGCTCCAGGCCCACTATATTTCCCTGTTAGCATGTAGTTTAATTAATAGTCGCCGACCATCCCTATTATAAACGGAGTCCCGCTATTTCATTATTTTGCTGTCCCTTACTGTACCGGTCACCTACTACATTATAACGAAGATTTGAGCAAACTGAATTTAAGAGAAAATTAGTAATGCAGTAGAGTAAGTGAAATTAGTGAATCAGTGAAGCAACAGAGAAGTAGAGTGATAACGAAGAATAATAAATAAAATAATATAAAATACAGTAAATAAAACACATAACCAAGACACTAGCTTAGGTTAGGTTAATAAAGTGCGGTGAATTTTATGACCGGTTAGGCGTACGCAAGGCTAGGTGGTTAGGTTAGCAGATACATACTAAGTTTCAGGGAAATCAGTTCTTGAAACTTTGATTGGCCGAAAGTTGGTGACGTAGGAAATAACTAACTAACACAGGAGGACCACCTAACCTGGATATAACAACCACTCTGATTGGCCTCAATATAAAATGGACGTTTACAGATCTTAAAAGATCTGTTATTTCTGCACCCAAGTCTGGAAAGAACTATACGAAGATAAGAGAAGTACTTTGAATTCCATTTACGACGGTTGCTGCAGTTATAAAGAAATGGAAAGGCTTTGGAACAATCAAAACTCTATCAAGGTGTGGACGACCTTGCAAGTTTTCAGAACGTACAGCAAGACGAATTGAAAGAATAGATGATATATGCCAAACATTAAGACTGTCTAAAATCGATATCCACCCCTCTACCGTACGTCGTACATTCAGAAAGAATGGTCTGCATCGAAGCGTTGCACGATGGAAACCTCTGCTATGAAAAACGCACAAAGAAACTCGTTTAAAGTACGCCAAGGGTCATCAAAATGATGGATTTACATTCTGGAAGAAAGCCTCTCTGGACAGACGAGACAAAAATTGAATTGCTCAGGAACAACGAGCAACAGTACGTTTGGCGAAAATCAAATACTGCATTCAAGAAAAAACCATCCTTCCAACAGTTAAACATGGTGTTGGTGGTTTGCTTCTTTTGGGATTCTCGAGTAATTCTGGTCCAGGAAAGCTTGTTGTCATCAATGGAATCTTGAATTCGAAGGAATATCAGGAAAATTTAGAAGAAAATGTACAATATTGCCTTCAGTTCGGGAGTTGCGAATGGGTCGCAGTTGGGTACTGCAAGAAGATAATATTCAAAACATAAAAATAAGAGCACCATGAAATGGCTTCAACAGAAGAATTTCAAGCTCCTCAAGTGATACAGTTAAAACCCAGAACTCATTTTAATCGAGATTTATGATTTGATTTGTAAAAATGTGTCCGCATGAGAAACCTTTTGAATGTTAATGAATTGCAACAATTTTCTTTAGAAGAATGGGCTAAAATTTCGACTAAGAGGTGTCGAAACTTTGTAGAAAAATACCCAAACTAATCATTTAAGTCATTCAAGAAAAAAATGGACACACAAAGTATTAACTAAATTTGTGCGTAAATTTACGAAAGCTTTTACATTTTAACTTTATTTCTTTTCATCAAATTCTTTGGTGTTTTACATTATGTGTTAGAGTTAAATTAATTTTTTTTTTTTGTTAAATTTTTTCAAATGAACTGTAAACTTTTCATAACTATCCTATGCATGATACAAAAGATAAGGACGAATATAACTGAAATATTCTCTATACGAATACTTACGACCCATTCCTTACTAATGGTTTGTACAATCACCTGTTTTCCATGAAGATTCACACAGAAAATTCTAGAATTCAGAAATGGCAACAGTCTGAAATCAATAAACAGCCGACGACTGATAAAAATTTTAAATTCTTCAAGCCTCAGGTGGACACACAACGTACAAGGATTACAAAGGAATACAAAGGACACTAAACAGCAAAAAACCGGCTGGTCCCTACGAGGCGGTCTATTTAACAAGGAAGGTTAAAAGATGAAAGAAAATTTAATGACAAGTGAAAACTTTAAAGCAAAGCAAAGAAGAGAAGTTGAAGGGAAGGAAATAAATTTAAAGATAAATTGAACATTTTAAATTAAAGAGGAGGGAATCTATGCACTAACAAATGCTTCTAACTCGGGGTTTAAGGCAAGATAAGCATCTAGTTTTTTTTTCAAAGGATTCGATCGAATTACATTGAACTACACTGGCTGGCAATCCATTCCACAAATTAACTATACAATTAAAAAAAAATGTTTAGCTTCATTAGAATTACACTGTTTACCTACTAATGTCAGACCATTACCGCGAGTTCTGTCTGTATTCTGAAGGTGAAATATTTTTCGGTGTCAACATTATCAAAATCTTTAATCACTTTAAACACCTGAATTAAATCTCTCGAATTCGTCTTTTCGCAAGTGAGAATAATTTTAACGTTTCTAAATGGGCAGCGTATGATTTGTTTCTAAGTCCAAGAATCATCTTAGTAGCTCGTCGCTGCACTCTCTTCATTCTGTCATGTCCTGTCGTAAATACGGGGACCAGAAATAAACGAAGTATTCCAGGTGGGGGCGTACTGAGGAATTTTATAATGTTAGCATCGTTTTCTCCTACTTAAATTCGAATGATCTGCCAATAAATGCAATGGTTCTATTTGCTTTTATGACAACTTCGATAAACTGATTACTCGGTTTAAGAGTGTCGGCAACAATACCTAAATCTTTCTCTCCCGTAACACTCGTTGGTGTATTGTCACGCATAAAATACTTTTCTTTAATATTGTTTCTTCCGATATGCAACGTTTTACATTTATCTATATTAAAGTTCATTTGCTAAATTTCTGCCCACTCGAGTAATTTATTAATATCTTCTTGAATCTGCAAATGTTCTGCCATTGATTTTGTTCGTCCCCCTAGTTTGGTATCATTCACAAATTTTGAATTTCCTATGTCGACGTCAATGATATAAATAATAAAAAGAACTGGTCTCAGAACTGGTCCCAGAACTGGTTCCAGAACTGGTTCCAGAACTGATCCCTGAGGGACACCGCTAGTTATACTTTTCCAGTTAGACGCTTTGCCATTAATGACCACTCTTTGTTTAGGTCCACTAAGCCAATTTTCAATCCATTGATAACATTAGCATCAATTCTGTGAAAATGAAGTTTAGCTAATAATCTTCTATGTGGCACTTTATGAAACGCCCTTTGAAAATCAAAATATATAATGTTTACTGTTTTACTCTCGTCATATATATTTATAATGTCATTAAAGAAATCGAGCAGATTAGTGAGACAAGATTAGGTCAACCGAATGCCCGATTAGATTAATTGAAATTCAGGGTAGGTTAATTGTACGCCCTTGACGATTGGTTAGGTTAAGTCGTGATATTTTCGTTAGTTTTAACGAAAATATCACGACTTAACCTAACCAATCGTCAAGGGCGTACAGTTGACCTAACCGGGCATTCAATTAACCTAACCGGGCATTCAATAATTTTACCGTTGGTTTCGATATATATATATATATATATATGACCTAGGAGGCCGACGCCACATAGCCTATATATACAGATATATATATATATATATATATATATATATATATATATATATATATATATATATATATATATATATATATATATTATATATATATATATATATATATATATATGCTACAGCTCCGCCCATTTTATATCATTATCTTTATGACGTGTCTGTGATGTCACTGTCTTTCAATCAATCCGGAATACAGAGGCCTCCATCGGCCTCAAATGACCTCGGAGGCCGACGCCACATAGCCTATGTTCTTCCCCGACCTCAGTTACCCCTATCCCCCAGGTCTCATCCAAATCTGGCCAGTGATTTGACCGGTCATAAGAAACAAAGAAAAAAGGTTCACAGGCAGTTCGACTGTCACAAATATTAGTATAGATAGAGATGGAGGAAGGGAAGTGAATTGAAGAATAGGTAAGGCTGCAGCAGTTTTTAGGAGCATGAATAAAGTATGAAAGGAAGACTCTCTCTCCTTAAACATCAAAATTAAACAGTTCAATAGTATAATCATTTCCATTCTTCTTTATGGATGTGAGACATGGAAGGGATTAAGGGAAATTGAAAATAAATTTCGGAGGTTCGAGAAGGAGGTGAGAAGACGAAGTAGACAAAGATCGATAGTAGAAATTATAAGGCTAAGAAGATGGCGGTACTATGGGCATGTATTAAGGATGGAAGATGAAAGAATACCAAAGCAAAGTTTAATGTGGCAATCAGATGGGAAGGGGAGATTAGGAAGACCCAAAGATACATGGAGAAGAACCATAAAAAGAGACATAGAAAGTAAAGGCCTGAGCCAGGAAGATATCCAAGAGCTGGTGCATGACAGAAATGAGTGGAGAAATTTCACTGCTGCCCTATGAACAACGTGATGTCCGGGTGTATGATATCTAGAATGATTTCAACACGAGATTCAATAAGGCTGCACCACCAAACAAGATGGTATTACGCTGGGAGGAAAAACTGTTTGAAACTGGCTCCATCAAGGACAGACCACGGTCGGGAAGACCAACAACGCGAGCAGAGCAATGTGAAGGTGTGATTGCATCGGTGGCTCGTTCACCGAAAAAATCACTTCGGAAACGATCACAAGAACTTGCAGTCCCCATGTCCACAATGAGAGATCACATGACAAAAGATCTTGGCATGAAATCATGCCGCCCGTCATTTGTTAATGAATTAAGCGATACAGACTGTAACTGTATTTAACTGTATTTACTGTAATTAAACTAATTGTTGCTAGTGACTTGTTTTTTAAAATTACACCTACCACATATAAATACACTTAATCACACAAAAATAAAATTGGTATTACAATATGTACATTTTGTAGGGGTGACGGGACTTTTCGAACACCCTGTACAGCACTTCATGAATTTATAAGCTGAAATTAATGCAATGCAAAAAGTAATTGTGGTACTGTAATAATTTCCGATATTCATCATACTTAATGTAAACAAAGTCTACAGCTCAATTTTGGCCTCCACGCCTCTATAAAATTTCACACACTTTTGTGAAATATTGAAACGTAAGTTAGTCAGTCAATAAATTTATAAACTAGCACAGCCATCTAAAGCTTCACTTCCAAAGTCTACTCATAAGTTAGTCCCTTCTGAACTTAAAGGTAAAGTTAAATTCTCAATGGTTTAAAATTTCCTGTTCAAAATCTTTTGTATAAAATATTTACATGTAATGATACGAACGTGGACTGACCAGATACAGACAGGGGATCACCTGAAGATCAGGGCCCCCAGCCTTCTCTAATTAGCCTTATAAGGCTAACTAACGAAAATATCACGACCTAACCTAACCACTCGTTAGGTCAACTGTACGCCCTTCACGATTGGTTAGGTTAAGTTGCGATATTTTCGTTAGTTAACCTTATAAAGCTAACTAAAGAAGGCTGGGGCCCTGATCTTCAGGTGATCCGGGATAGGCTCTGGTGTAAACATAAATTTCAAGTTAGTTGTCGAGTTCTGTGGTAAATTGGTTAAGCTATGGTTATGTGTTCTCAATAGAGGATACAGATTGCAGAACAATAACAAGATTAAACATTAAATAGCGTTAGGTTTTCCCTAGCAACCAGACGTTGTTTTAATTCATACAGAAATGTGATATTTGTACAATGATTCTATTAAAGACTTACGATTCATTGCAAATAACCCAAGCAAATAAATTTTTATGGGTGTGACCTTTCTGGTTATTTGCTGAAGTTTGACTGAGGGTCAGAAAATTCATTAATAACTTCAAGATTATTTACTCCGAAGAGGACTTTGGAAATCCTGAGCCAAATAGCTTACAGTTATTAGAATGGGCACGAAGCAATTGTTTTTTTAAGGAGTCTCAAACTCCAAACTATTTTTAAAAAAAATGCAATAAAGAATTTTTTTCTTCACTATAGCTTTATTTGGGATCTTTTAAGCTATTTCCCGCCCCCCCCCCAGCTTCAGAGAGGGGGGACATAGTTTAAAAGGTCAATATTATGGGGGAGATAATTTAACAGGTTTTACTTATCTTATTTACATAATAGAATTTTTATGATATGTATATAAGATACATATCTTGAAAATTATTATATTCTATCATATTTCCGGTTTATAAGAACCATTATTTATATAGGATAAAATTTGGATGCCCGGTTAGGTCAATTGTTCGCCCTTGATGATTAGTTAGGTTTAGTCGTGATATTTTCGTTAGTTTTAACGAAATATCACGACTAAACCAAGCCAATCGTCAAGGGCGTACAGTTGACCTAACCGGGCATTCAATGAACCTAACCGGGTATTCAGTTGACCTAACTGGGCCATTCAATTAACCTAATCGGGCATTCAGTTATTTTTGATATCCCGCGTTTTAACGAAAATATCACGACTTAACCAATCGTCAAGGGCGTACAGTTGACCTAACTGTGCATTCAATTAAACTAACCGGGTATTCAATAATTTTACGGTAGGTTTCGATATATACAGGGGTTAGACAAAATAATTGAACACCCGCCGATTTCACCGGTTATCTTTACGGACTGCTCAGACACAAAGTAAACGGTCAAATGACTGGCAAACCTATTTAAATGCGTAACAGAGAGTGTATACGTCATGTTATAACCCTCACGTTGTTTTACAGATCTGAGTGAATTATGAATTAGCAGTTATGAAAGACCTGTCAGACTTCCAAAGAGGGCAATTGTCGGAGCGCGGATGGCTGGTGCATCGGTGACGAAAACCGCTCAGATGTTCAATGTATCCAGAGGAACTGTCTCTATGGTCATGTCTGCATACCAAAACCATGGAAAGACAAGCACCGACAAATGCAATAGTGGACGCAAGAAGAAGCTGTGTGATCGAGACCGCCGGGTGCTAAAGCGCATTGTGACAAAGAACCATAAGACCACAGCTCCAAAAGTGACTGCAGAGCTTAACCAGCATCTTGCAAGCCCGGTATCGACCAGAACTGTACGTCGCGAGCTCCATGGAGCTGGATACCATGGGAGGGCTGCAATTGCCAAACCCTTCCTTTTGCACATCAACATTGAGCGGCGCAGAAAATGGTGTAATGACCATAAGAATTGGTCAATGGACCAGTGGAAGAATGTAGTCTACTCCGACGAATCCTCCTTTACGCTATTTCCATGTTCCGGTCGAGTTTACGTCTGGAGACAGCCTAAAGATGCTTATGACCCCGACTGCCTGACCCCAACTGTTAAGCATGGAGGCGGATCTGTGATGGTTTGGGCAGCAATATCGTGGAATACTCTCGGCCCAGCTGTAGTACTGCATGGTAGGGTTAACGCCCAGGTCTATCTGTCAATATTGGCTGACCAGCTCCATCCCATGGTCTAAACGCTGTTTCTCAATGACGGCGCCGTCTTCCAGGATGATAATGCACCAATCCACCGCTGGGGTCGTTAAAAACTGGTTTGAAGAGCATGTTAGTGAAGTAGAACGCTTGGATTGGTCTCCACAATCCCCGGATCTTAACATTATCGAGCATCTGTGATGTCAGTTGGAGCAGCAGGTCAAAAGCCGATTCCCACCGCCGGCGTCTTTGGAGGAACTGGAGCAGGGTTTGCTCGAAGAATGGCTCAGGATTCCTCTAGCCACTGTCCAAAAGCTGTATGAATCAATTCCCCGAGGCATTGCAGCTGTTATTGCCGCTGAAGGAGGACCAACTCCATATTAAGAATAAAAAACCGCCATTTATCAAGGTGTTCATATTATTTTGTCCAACCCCTGTATATATATATATATATATATATATATATATATATATATATATATATATATATATATGCCCGGTTAGGTCAACTGTACGCCCTTGACGATTGGTTAGGTTTAGTCGTGATATTTTCGTTAAAACTAACGAAAATATCACGACTAAACCTAACCAATCGTCAAGGGCGTACAGTTGACCTAACCGGGCATTCAAATTTTATCCTATATAAATAATGGTTCTCTATTTATTGTATGTTTGCAATAAATAATAAATTTGTTGTTATTGTTTTCTTATCTTATTTTAGTTAATTTGCAGAATTTAAACTTTGTGGGGGATATAGTTGAAAAGATCAACATTGGGGTGGTGGTTGTTGAAAAGAGTATGTTGGGGGAAATAGTATAAAAGATCCTTTATTTGTTTTATGCAAAACAATTAATTTTAAGAAACTTTCTTTATATTTACACTGATGCAGTTTCTCCCAAATTTAAGTTAACAAGAAAACTTTGTCATGGCAATTACTTATCATGAAAAATAAGTCCATTTAATCTAAACGCCAATTATACGTCACATGAAATAGGTGTATGAGCAAAATGTAGGAGTCGTCAAAATTATTATATTATTGTTACTCATGAATTTATTCTCAACTCATTTCAATAAACATTTTAAAACACTCTTTGAGTGACTACACCAGACTTGAACGGGCCGTAGAAGGAAAATTATAAAAATATAAACGAGTGAAGGTTAATAAAGAAGGAGGGGTTGGGTGAATAGAATGAATAGAAGTCTAATCTATGAAATGATTTTAAACGTTCAATGATTCTTCTTTACAGAAAATACTGTAATAGTACCCATTAACGTTTTTAGAGTAGATCAAACTAACTTTAACCGATTTAACATTAATAAGCGTTTTGACTGCATAATATCGAGGAGAGAAATTTAAGTTACAGAACAATGGTATTCAAAGTAAAATATATGACAAAAAAATTTCTTGAAATTTTATAAAGATTATATTGCATATGCAATTAAATAAACTTACATTTATATATATTTATATATATATATATATATTATATATATATTATATATATATATATATATAAATTACACACACATCTAATTACACACACACACACACACACACACATATATATATATATATATATATATATATATATATATATATTATATATATATATATATATATATATATTTCTCTCTCTGTATATACAACATTTTAAGTTCACAGTTCTACATAAACTGAATGTTCTTCATTCATAACATCCGTATGTAGTGAACGAAACCATATTCACATATGGCTTCTGCGTGCAATTTAAAGCGTCTGATTCACTGGGAGTCAAAACAGCGTGAGTGGGCAAATGTTTTCACTTCAGTCTTGATCATTTTATTTGAAGGCACAAGTGATAATAATTCACATTTAACTATTACAATTAGGTATTAAAATTAAAATAAATTATTACAATCTTAATATTAGAATAATTAAAGATTACGGTATCTGGATCTTGAGGGTTTTGAGATATTGGGTTTAAACCGCAGTTCTTTAGTTTATTAGAATGAATAAGTCGAACTGTTTTAATGAACCACTATTGTTTAAATTACATTTCACTCTAACAAATTAAGAAACTGCGGTTTAAACCCAATACTTTGTTAATCTGTATGTAGAGTTTTTCAGAACTTTGAACAAGATGATATATATAAATATAATGACTGTTTTTCTACTGCACGCTAAAGAAAAGGTCCGCACTTCGTTCGATCGTGTATAATATTAATGAAAAATTGAAGTTGCTTTTTAAATTTAAATTAATAAACTTCATAGGAGAAGTTCTAATTTTAGAATTATTTTCACCATAAAACCTGTACTTTCACTTGCTGTCACAGAATTAACTTTAATTACCGACTTCGATAAGTTTCGTCATTCAAAATGAGTGAGGTCCGGACCGAACACTGCTATATTCTTATCGCTAACAGTTACCAAGTGATATTGGACGAACTTAAATGTCACAAACACGATAGGTTATTTGTATATGTTTAATTTAATTATTATTATTATTTTATATACTGTTATGGCTTCAAATTAAATGATGAATAAAACATAATAGGTCACAGGAGGGATGCTCGCAAAAAACTGAGGTACAGTACTTGGTATCCCCCCAAATTTCAGCCTCAGTTTTAGCAAACAAAATTTGTAGAGAAATGGGTTATTCATTATACGGTCATTATATATTTACTTTCTGTGTATGGACAGTCCGTATTAAGACCTAGAGTTAAGTAATCTGTGATCGCTTCTAGAAAATTTGAATTTTATAGTTTTGTGAAATCAAGAGAACCATTCAGTCTATAAATTTACAAACTAACTCAGCCATCAAAGCTCAGACCTTTCCATTCATAGACGTTCGATCAAAATCTGCGAAGTCACATCCAAAATCTAATTCCCGCTCTTGTTAAAAGTAAAATTTAGTCTCTCAATTCCTAAAATATTTTCGTTCAAATTCTTTTCCATAACTTTATATATTTTTGTGTCACGCTACCAGGTAAACTCTATGTATACATATATATATATATATATTTGAAAATTATTTCACGAAAGTAACACGTGAATAATATTTATGGTGAAAATAACCACGAAGGAAAAGGGAAACACAGAATGGTGCTCAAGCGCTTTCGTCTAATGACATCCTCAGGAACACTCAGTGTTCCTGAGGATGTCATTAGACGAAAGCGCTTTAGCACCATTCTGTGTTTCCTTTTTCCTTCGTGGTTATTTTCATCATATACCTTACCTTATGAACCTTATATTGTTTCGTGTGTTGGTCTCTCTTCACACGGAGGTCAAGCTGGTGGTCCCGCCTCTAGGTCTGGCCTGGTGGAGGAGCGAGTTACTTTCTTGCGCTCTCCACCGTACATAGCCAGGCACGCCCGGCTCATCTGGTACTGTCCTGAGCCAGGCATCCAGTCTTTTCTTGAAGACTTCAACTTTGACCCCCGTTACGTTTCTGAGGTCCTTAGGAAGCTGGTTGAAAAGTCTTGGCCCCCTGACAACCAAGCTATTTTCCTTCAGGGTTGAGGAGGTCCCTTGTCGTGCTTTTAATTTGGGAACACCACACATTCTGCCTTTCCTATTTTCCAGTGTTGTTTGAATGGTAATTGGGTTTAGTTTTAGGTTTGGTACCAGTTTTTCGATCATTTTCCATATGTAGATTATGATGTACCTCTCTCTTCTTCTTTCCAGTGAGTACAGATTTAGTTTACGTAGTCTTTCCCAGTAGTTGAGTTCTTTGCAGCCATCAATCTTGGCTGTGAAATGCCTTTGCGTTTCTTCTAGTTTATTAGTTTCTTCCTTTTTATATGGGGACGTCAAAACTGAGCAGTATTCAAGTTTTGGTATAATCAGTGTTTTTAGCAGGGGAATCATTACTGTCCTGTCCCTTCTCTTGAACGTTCTTAGAACCTGCCCGGCGACTCTTTTTGCTTTATTTATCGCTATCTGATTTTGTGTTTTCGAATTTCGCATCATCTGTCATTATTATCCCGAGATCAATCGCTTTCATGCTTCTCTGAATTCCTGTCTATCTGGAGCATAATATGCAGTCTGTTTAAGTTCTTTTCTACCATATCTCAAGAGTTGAAATTTCTCGGCGTTGAATGACATGTGTTGTCTTCTGACCATTTGTATATTTTGTTCGTGTCCCTCTGCAAGGCCTCCACGTCATGTACATCGCTGATTTTTCTGCTGATCTTTGTATCGTCTGCAAAGGATGTTACTATACTATTGCTGTTTACTTCGCTGTCTATGTCTGTTAGCATGATAATGAACAGGAGTGGGGCCAGTACTGTCCTTGTGGTACTGAGCTGCGTACTTCCGATTCTGATGATGATATACCTTGAATTTTGACGACCTGCAGACGATCACTAAGGAAGTTGTAGATCCATTTCCCACTTTGCCTGTTATTCCCATGTCTTTAATTTTATGTCCTATTATACCATGGTCACATTTATCGAAAGCTTTAGCAAAATCTGTGTATATAACATCGTAGTTGTCATTGCCTTCCAATGCATCTAGGATATTGTTGTAGTGCTCTATTAGTTGTGATAGGCATGATCTACCTGATCGGAATCCATGCTGATTTTCGTGTATATATATATATTATATATATACTGTATATATATATTTTTTTTTCCAAACGAAAAACCGGGTGGATGAGATAGAGGACGAAATAACGAATAACAATTTAATAACGAATAACAATATAAACAATATAATATGGAAGGAAGACAGATGAAAGAAAAGAAATTAGTAAAAGTTGCGAAGTAGTCAAACTGTCTAACGAGCGAAACGATAAAAATATAATAACTAAAAACGTAGAAAATAAACAGCCAAAGAAAAATAATGATAATGCCAAAATTACGAACTTTTAAAATAATAAGAAAAGAAGCAGAAGCGTAGAAAATATCGTATGTAAATACTACGCGAAAGGGAACTGCAGATATCGGGATGGGCAATGCATATATGCACATCCCACATTATGCAACACGCATTACACAAGTGGATTCTGCAAATTTGATAAGAAATGCAAGTTCCACCATCTTACGGTCTGCAACACCTATGCAAGATATGGGAATTGCAAATACGGAAAAAAATGCCGTTACCACCACCCTCAAAGGAAAGCAACGAGTGAACATGAAAAATGAACCTCAAAGAAGAGTGCCATTTTTTTAGACGCAGCCAACACAATTCAGCTGCTAAATACTATCCAGCAATTATAAAATCAGCTGACAAATATAGGAATCCGAAAGCCGAGCAGAAGGCACGCACAAAAGCACTTCATGCGTTATCGGGACAACAGGTACCGACAAAGCTAAAAAGAGGTAAATTCTCGGAAGACCACAAGGCAACGAAACCGGCACCCCCATTGGAAAACAAGTCGGAACCACCTATATGCGAAAACGATGGAGAAAAAATAAAAATAATCCTAGCCAACATTCAGGGCCTTAAATCAAACCATTCCCCGGACAAAGTTTTATACCTGAAAGGACTCATGCAAGAAGCCGGAGCAAACTTTGTATGCCTCACGGAAACTCATCTAAAGGACTACCAGGCGAACTGTGAAAACTGTGAGTCATGTATTGACAAAAAAGAAATACAAATTGACAACTATAGCATTTTCCGAGCCGACAGAACAATGAAACGTAAAGGAGGATGTGCTATCTACACACACGCGAAAGGCATATGGCAGAAATGACTATAAGTACCTCAAACAGCTACGTAGAATGTGTAGCAGCAAAAGTTGAAAAATTAAAAATGGTACTAATTGTAATGTACAGACCCCAAAACGCGCCAGCCTCAAAATTTTCAGATTCCATTACAGAGGTAAGAAACTGGGTAAATGATCTTCACTCTCCCCCCAATTATTTTTTTCGCTGTGGTGATTTTAATTTCCCATTCATGAAATATAAAAGGATAGGAAAAAATATGTGTATACACCAGGACAAGGGGGGGCACACGAGAAGACCAGGAACAGGTAAAAATGCTACTAGCTCCAGAAAACACAAGAAAAAACAAGAAAAAACAACTGCCTAGATTTGGTATTCACAAACAACAGTAATCTAATTGATAAGGTAGAAATATCCCCAACTATGATATCGGACCACAACATCATTGAAATAACAACTAATATAAAGGCAACAGGAAAGGAAAGAACACGCACAACAGAGAGAAGCAAATTCGAATTTTTTTATTTTCACTCCAAAGCTATAAACTGGGAAGATGTTACATCCAGCATGGAAGGAATAGATTGGAAAACCATTTTCGAGGCCAAGACAACGGAGGAGATGCTAATGCCGTTAGAGGAGAAGACGTTAGAAATTGTGGAAAAACATCCCAAAAATACAACAAAGAGAAAAGAGAAGCAGGTTCGAGAGACAAAAGAGGGCATTGTTTCGAAAGAGAAAAAGAGTGACTGCAAAATTAAGTAACTGGAAAGATAACAACATCAGAAAAATATTAAATGATAAACTGAAAAGTATCAATGACGTCATACAGGAACTAACTGAGAAACATACAGAAAAAGAAGAAGACGACGCTATAGAAGCGATAAAGGTTAACTCAAAGTACTTCTATAATTTCGCAAAAAAGAAAGTCGAAAAACCATGCGACTATCGGATCTTAAAGAAACCAGAACAGTACTTTATCTGATGATCTAACAGAAGTATCTGAAATATTAAGAGCTCAGTACGAATCATCTTTCAGTATCTCAAAAACTGACAAATTGATATGCGATAGAAACGCGTTCTTTGAAGAAGAACTACAAGGGGAAAGTATAACGGACTTCAACTTTACGACGGATGATATTACACAAGCCATAGGGAAACTAAAAACACACTCAGCGGCAGGACCGGATAAATGGAATGCCACACTGATCAAAAACTGCAAGAATGAAATCGCTGAGCCCCTATACTGGGTATGGAGACGATCACTAGACATGGGAGAAATATCGGGCATCCTGAAGAGCGCGAACATAGTCCCAATATATAAAGGAGGAGATCCATCCGAGGCCAAAAACTATAGGCCAGTGTCGCTTACATCTCGTCACTAAAATATTTGAAAGAATAGTTAGACAGAAAATATATGACTTTGTGGAAACTCAGAAAAAATTCAATGCTAACCAACATGGGTTTCGGTCAGGCAGATCATGCCTATCACAACTAATGGAACACTTCAACAACATTATTGATGCACTTGAAAGTAATGAAAACTATGATGTACTATACACAGACGTTGCTGAAGCGTTTGACAAGTGTGACCATGGAATCATAATACATAAACTGAAATATATAGGAATAACAGGAAAAGTAGGGAAATGGATATATAATTTCTTTAGTGAGCGGCGGCAAGTCGTTACAATACAAGGAATATCTTCATCAGAATCAGAGGTCCTCAGCTCACTACCACAAGGAACAGTATTAACTCCACTACTCTTCATAATCATACTAACTGACATAGATGAGGACATTAGCAGAGACAGCACAGTAACATCCTTTGCGGATAACACAAAGATCAGTAGAAAAATAAAAAATCTAGAAGATATAGGAGCTCTACAAACCGACATAAACAGAATCTGCAAGTGGACGGAAGACAACAATATGAAGTTTAACACCGAGAAATTTCAGCTGTTACGGTACGGAAAAAGAGAAGACCTAAAATCCATGGAATACTGTACCCAAAATGGTTAGGAAATTCAGAGAAATTCTAAAGCAAAAGATTTAGGAGTTCTAATGACAGATGCTGTGAAATTTGAAACACAAAATAAGATAGCAGTAAACAGAGTAAAGAGAATAACGGGGCAGATATTGAGAACCTTTAAACGAAAGGATAGGAATGTAATGATTTCTCTACTGAAAACCCTGATCATACTCAAATTGGAATACTGCTCGGTCCTAACATCCCCATATAAAAAAGAAGACATTAGACAGCTGGAAGGGATCCAGAGAAGCTTCACAGCCAAGATTAATGGGTGCAAAAAACTAAATTACTGGGAAAGGTTACGCGAACTAAACCTATATTCACTGGAAAGGAGAAGACACACACACACCATTATTTACACTTGGAAAATAATGGAGAAACTAGTCCCTAATCTTACTCTGAACCCTATAACTCCCCAAACAACGGTGGAAAGTAGAAACGGTAGACTGTGTCGTATTCGCAAATTAAAGGCGAGACAGGGAACATCCTTAATCCTGAAAGAAAATAGTTTTGTGGTGAGAGGACCAAAACTGTTTAATCAGCTGCACAAAGACCTAAGAAACACGAAGGGAGTTGCAGTGGACATCTTCAAAAGAAGATTAGACGCCTGGCTCATAACAATCCACGATGAACCGGGCATACCTTGCTGTGTGAGGTGGCGAGCACAAGAAACCAACTCACTACTTCACCAGGCCAACTCGAGAGGAGGGGCGACAAGCTTGACCTTCGCGAAATGAGGAATCATCGCACGGAACCTTTGTAAGATTGTAAGGTAAGGTGTATATATATATATATATATATATATATATACATATACACACCTTACCTCACCTTATATATATATATATATATATATATACACCTTTCAACCTTTCAAATGTTGTTCAAGGTTATAAGGTAAGGTAAGGTGTGTGTATATATATATATATACCTTTCAACCTTTCAAGTGTTCCGTGCGATGATTCCTCATTTCACGAAGGTCAAGCTTGTCGCCCCTCCTCTCGAGTTGGCCTGGTGAAGTAGTGAGTTGGTTTCTTGTACTCTACTCTCCACCTCACATAACCAGGTACGCCCGGCTCATCGGGGATTGTTCTGAGCCAGGCGTCTAATCTTCTTTTGAAGATGTCCACTGCAACACCACTCATGTTCCTTCGGTCTCTGTGCAGCTGATTAAGCAGTTTTGATCCTCTCACAGCAAACTACTTTCTTTCAGGGTTAAGGATGTTCCCTGTCTAGCCTTTAATTTGGGAACACGACACAGTCTTCCTTTTCTACTTTCCACTGTTGTTTGGTGAGTTACAGGGTTCAGAGTAAGATTAGAGACTAGTTTTTCCATTATTTTCCAAGTGTAAATAATGGTGTATCTCTCTCTCCTCCTTTCCAGTGAATATAGGTTTAATTCGCGTAACCTTTCCCAGTAATTTAGTTCTTTGCACCTATTGATCTTGGCTGTGAAGCTTCTCTGAATCCCTCCTAGCTGTCTAATGTCTTCTTTTTTAAATGGGCATGTTTGAACCGAGCAGTATTCCAATTTGGGTATGATCAGTGTTTTCAGTAGAGGAATCATTACAGTATATTCCTATCCCTTCGTTTAAAGGTTCTCAGTATCTGCCCAGTTGTTCTCTTTGCTGTTTACTGTATCTTATTTTGTGTTTCAAATTCCGTATCATCAGTCATTACAACCCCTAAATCTTTATATATATATATATATATATATATATATATATATATATATATAATGTAAAATAAAGCACTGTCGCAACGAAGTATGAAGAAGGAAACCACTTTTCAGGAAGACGTTGGTGTTAAGAAATAAAAATTTACGGCTTCCTGAAGAGTGGTTTCCTTCTATCATATATATATATATATATATATATATATATAGAGAGAGAGAGAGAGAGAGAGAGAGAGAGAGAGAGAAATGTTGATGTTGAAATAAATTTAATAAGCTATAATAACTAATGTAATGGGAAAACGATTGTGTATATTGCATTAAGGCTAAGTTAAACCTAATACTAATAATAACCCCCCAAAAAATTAAAAAGAGCAATTTTAAATTTCATGAAATTGAGTAAGAACATAAATTTGTATTTTATTCATTTCTAAGAAATTCCTTGCATACAGCAGATATTCTGGGAAGGAAAAGTGTTTTCTGTTTTTTAAATTTTAGTCTTTTTGAATTTTTAATCTTTTTTTTAAGTTTCCCTTCTGTTTTTTCTACATCTGATGTCGTACATACGGTTATTGTATCTTTTAACCATTTGATATATATGCGTGTAGGTGCACGTATGATTATAAATCTGTGAAGCATAATAAACTTCACGTTTTAATTTTTCTTTGCGAAGGTTTCATTAAAAATATTTTTATACTAGAACAGAGTCATTTGTAGCCCTTTTACTTTATTTGGAAACGATAAGAATTAACCAAGAAAGCTATATTTTAAAATTTCAGAAAGTAAGCACTTGGAACAAGAATCTTGATGAATTACCCAGAGAGCTATTTCATGGAATTCTTGTTTCATTTCATTTGCTGATGAAACAATTCCTAACAATTGCCTCAAATTTTTCTTTCAAACTTCGAAGATGACATAACATTAATAATAATGAGTGAGGAGGGCCAGAAACTGGCACAGCGCTCTGGCAACTAATGCGGACCATTGCTCTAACTCCTGTTATTATTATCCGTTCATGGGGTTCGAACCCCCTGAGGCTGGCTGACATAACATTACATCCACCAATTTTATGGTGACAGAATTTTGTGTCTAAAGTTTTCTACATTTTGTTATGATAGACATACAGTAAGCGACGAATACTTGAAATCTTTGTCAGTGTTCTCTGAATCCAGCGCAAGCGCGAAGAAAATTTCAAATGGACGAAAACTGTTGACAAAAAAGAAAATTGTTTTGTTGCTCAGTTCCTGCAGAGGAAGCAGGACAATGATCTTCATTATCGCCATTATCTGCTTCACTAAGAGCACGATTAGTGAAATCAGGTTTGGTCACATTAAGATGTGTTTTGTAAAGTGGGGCTACAAACCTGATTTCATTAATTTTGCCATTATTAAGCAAAATGTTCGTTCTATAAACCTTCCAAACATAGAGGACACGTTCTCCTTGTTTATAAAGCTTTCTATTAAAGGGCAGTCTAATTTGAAAGCTCTAACTATGGAAAAGTGAAACTAACGAGTTTTAATCCTAATTCTATATATTAAGTTATCATACCGGCCTTAATTAGAAGAATTACTTAGCAGGGTGTTGTTTATTCTATTTCGTTCAGTGATTGCTCGAAAAAATGTATTCGTGAGATTATTGATTTAAAAAGATGAGTTTATCAGCATCGTTAGTCTTAGAATTAGGATCAAAATAGTTTAATGAAACACCGCAATGAGATTGATCACCGGAGTGCTGCTAAGGATTTTAAAATTCTGGCAAGAAGTCTCCAGTTTGGAAGAAAGGAAAATTATAGAATCATATTTTATTCGTGAACTTGACAATTTTAACTGTCAAAAGTTTTATGACACAGACGAATTCTCTTATAACATTTTGAAGCATACACGAAAGAAAAAAATAACCCATTAAGATTCGTTCCTTTTCGCATGTTTCTTTGCTTTATTTTAACTTTTTTCTTGGCTGTCAGGTGTTGTTTGGTTGAGATGAACCTTTTTCTTGCTACTGATCAGTCTCGCGAACGTTTTTTATTTGTTGTTTTATTTTTTTAACCTCTGATAAGGATTCCTAGTATAGGACTCAATAATTAATTAAAGTTTTAATTGCAGTATTTCTGATATTATACAGGGTGCTTGAAAAATTTTTTATCACTTACATGGCGCTAATATGTCAATGCTTACCACTTATAGTTTGTGTTTTTGTTTTTGTTTATGTAAGTATTTGTGTGTTTATTTGCTTGTTTTTAAAATAATAATGTCGTTTTTTTTCAGGGATTGTGTGAGTGATTAATGAGTGAACCTCATTCAATGGAAATGGCTACAAGGTTTACATTAGAACAACGCAGAAATCTGCGTTGCTCTATGTAATGTAAACCTTGTAGCCATTTCCAGTGAATAGGGTTCACTCATTAATCACTCACACAATACCTGCAAAAAACATTATTATTTTAAAAACAAGCAAATAAACACAAATGTTTATATAAACAAAAAAAAAACACAAACTATAAGTGGTAAGCAATGACATATTAGCGCCATAAAAGTGGTAACAAAAATTTGAAGCACGCTGTATACAGAGGGTGGTCCAGAAGTCCTGCCTCATTTTAGTGAATAAGTTAAATTAAAACTACATAGCATATATTCTAGCAATTACCCCCCCCCCATGAGTCAGGACTTTTAGATCACCCTGTATATATATATATATATATATATATATATAGTCTTAAAAAAATATGAGATGAACTGGACCAGGTTGCATCCGTCCTCGTGCCAAAAACCAAATGAACTAACCGAGAGAGAAATTAAAGGTGCGCGGGCGACGTTTTTCCGCTATCCGGTTTTTGGCGTATGGCCTCTTGAAGGGCAGAGAAGTTCTTTCTTTCCTCCTGAGAGAAAGTTTCAGCGTTTAGTCGCCAGCATCTGCTGTTACTTTTCTAGGGGGACTTCCGTTCTCTCTGTAGGGTTAGTAGGCCACTGGAATCAGATCCTCGAACCTACAGTACATCGAGAGCTTGCTCTTTCAACTAAACATCGAATCCAAGTGCGCGCGCCCGGTTAAAGCGTAACATGTTTTTTCTCCGTTCCGCTCCCGTTTCATTTCCTCCTTTCTCTTCCTTCTCCCTTTCTTCTCCTTTTCTTCTCCCTATCTCTTTTATTTACTTTTTATTCATTTATTTTTCCTCTTTTGTACCACCAATCCGTGGTACACGTAAACAATTTGTTCGGGGTTGACTCTTCTTCCAAATCATTTGTTTTTATAGGTCGTGATAATTGGGAAGACTGGTCGAATTCAGTGCCGCAAATGGATTGGATCTGCCGAAATCAAATAAGGAAACATTTAAAAAATATTTTTCTGCATTGTACGTTTTACTGAAAGCTGTTTCATTAATACTCGTTCATAAGGAAAGTAAATCTGGTATTAGAAGTAAATTCTTGCAGTTAAGGAACCATCTAATATTAACTATAAAAAATGTATTTGTGCAAAAAGAGTGTTGCGCGAATTCATTTTTTTTTTTTGTTAAAAGATTATGTACTTACTCGAATTTTGCCTGTTCTTCTCGGGAGCGTCTTTAAAAATTATCTCTTAAATGCCAGAAAAAATTGCTCACCACACACACACACACACACACACACACACACACACACACACACACACACAGAAAAAAAAATATATATATATATAGGAACAGCACATAAAGTTTAGCTCACGAATTACAGGTTCATGTAACTGTTAGTGTGCTTATGGTGACATTATATGAACAACAAACGTAAAACCAAAGACCAAATAATAAGGCTTCTAAGGATGAATTAAAGAAGAGGAAACTTTTATCTTCTTTGATCGTCCTTCTTTATGAAATAAATTCCTGTAGTAAAATCGTTCCCACCGATCATTCTTAGGAACTAATTCCTAAGACAGACGCATTCCTTGCGCCATCCTTTTGGAACTCGACTCCTATAGATAGACAGAGGTGGCAGAACGCTTCTCTATAACTCTTTGCGAGCTTAGAACAAGAATAACTGAACTATTTAAGAGATTCGAGCGTCAACCTATAAAAGAGGAAGTTGAGTTTGGTAAAATGACCAAAGTTTCAGTTCTCGCTATCTCCATTTCGGGTTACGAGTGTGTAGATGACTGCGATATCATTTTATATGGTAAAATATATCTTTCCTGTGTGTTATTGCAGTGATTAAATGATGCAATTAATTTCTTCCTTGTATGTACTGTTACACACTTTATAACATGATCTGGAGTTGCAAGGATTAAGTAAAATTGCTGTTATGAGCTTATATATATATATATATATATATGGGCGATGATTCCTCATTTCACGAAAGTCAAACTTGGCGCCCCTCCTCTCCCTATATATTATATATATATACAGGAGCAGAGCCAGAATTTCTCTTCGGGAAGGGCTAATATATATATATATATATATATATATATATATATATATATATAGGCGATGATTCCTCATTTCACGAAGGTCAAACTTGGCGCCCCTCCTCTCCCTATATATATATACAGGAGCGGAGCCAGAATTTCTCTTCGGGAAGGGCTAATATATATATATATATATATATATATATATATATATATATATATATATATCTCGGGTGGGCAAAAAAAAGGGGGATCTCGAACTTTGACTGTAAAATCTAAAGTTATGGTCAAATTTCAATATTTTTTTCAAACCCCACAACTAAGTAAATTTCTTATACGGTGAGCGGATTTCAAAGAAAACTAATGAAAATTACGGATTTATTGAACATTTCTTTATGCTACTGGAAATTCTCCATTTACACTATTACTGTATTATCGGGTCGGCAAAAAAAAAAGAGAGACCTTTTAAATCCTTCATATCTCGGCAAATACGGTATATAAAACCATAAAATTTTAATATGTTAGTACTAGGTAATTTTATGGTCTGTATGCCATCTTTTAGCATCTCCTGTTTTATCGATTTTCTTGAGAAGTTTGTCCAAACCTTCTGCAGTTGGCTTACGTTAATTAAAATCGCTTTAATTATCGCAAGATTTTCTAGAATATTTGCCATAAATCCAATTTCTCAGCTAAAATGCTAAAAGATGGCATACAAACCATAAAATTACCTAGTACTAACATACTAAAATTTTATGGTTCTATGTACCATATTTGCCGAGATATGAAGGATTTAAAAGGTCTCTTTTTTTTTGCTGACCCGCTAATACAGTAATAGTGTAAATGGAGAATTTCCAGTGGCATAAAGAAATGTTCAATAAATCCGTAATTTTCATTAGTTTTCTTTGAAATCCGCTCACCCTATAGGAAATTTACTTAGTTGTGGGGTGTGAAAAAATATTGAAATCTGACCATAACTTTAGATTTTACAGCCAAAGTTCGAGGTCTCCCTTTTTTTTTGCCCACCTCGTCAGGGAATGTATTTGTGAATACACGAAAGGCCTTGGAATCATCTTTTTCCTTATGGGTTTGTATCATTTGTTTATTTCGCGTGTTTAATTGTGAAATTCATCCTATATATATATATATATATATATATATTAAAGTGTGTTAATGAGTAAAAACACATTTCTAAATGTATTACAATAATTAAACATGTGCTGAAGGTACTTGGCATGGCGAACTTACTCATAAGTAATGCATAGAAATATCAAACCTATGATTTTATTTCGGGGGCGGCTGAAGCCCCGTACCCACCCCCCTGTCTACGTCCCTGTATATATATATATATATATATATATATACACACACACACACACATTCATTACGACATTCTTGTCGAATTATTACTTAATGAAATAAAAGTATTAACAATCGGAGGTTCATTTTCTGTTCAATAGGTTTCTACCACCAAAATTAGTTACCTACTGTCCCACGACACACACGCTCACGTGAATGGGATATGTAGAATTGTATCGAAAGAAATAGTTAAATTTTACTCACTTAATTAAAAGGGAATTTTAATTGTGTTCCAACCGTTTACTGTAAACGGTTCTTCCATTTATAGATATATACGTAGGTTCTAATGACAAATTAATGGAATATAACGTGAAACGAAATTTTACATCCTCATACTGTTTTACACTTTCTACTCGTACAGTATATGAAATTCCTAGAAACAGTTTTTTTTTAAATCCATGACAGTAATATGGATCAGATAATATAAACGCATTTTAATTGAAATTCACATCCAAAAAATTTTATTCAGATGAAAATATTACAATTTACGTAAAGTTTTACAATATGTTCCATCAGATAAAGTTTTTCCCATTACCTATGCGTTTGGATATATGATATGACGTTGACATATTTAAAGTATTCTTATCGGAATATACCTTTAAGAAACATAGAAGCTTTTTAGGAGAAATCGATGGGATTTAGATTATTTATTATACAGAAGGGAGGTGAAATGGAAAATAATAGTAACTAGAGGGGGCTCGCTTCTCGCGCCCCTGATCCTCGTTCGCTTTTATAATATTAATTATTATTATAGTGAGTTAAAAGATGACTTAAGCAGAATACCGCAAAACTATCTTAAAAGTAATTTTTGCTGAAACGAAAATGGTGAAGATTTCTGCTCTCCTCTCCTTGTCTCCCATACTTGTCCTAGAAAAACTTAATCTGAGGATATCCCTCGCGCCTTCTGAGCCTCGATCTGTCATTAATGTTACATCGGTCGAAAAGACACTTTATGTGGAATTCCCTAAAACCTAACTTTAAAATTATTTTTCCTAAAAGCAAAAATAGTGAAGATTTCTGCTCCGCTCTCCTAATCCCCATACGTAACACAGCAAAGACAACCGCCCAGCTCTAGGCACACGTTAAAGGAGGATACAACATAAATGCAGCAAGCCGTATTTTAGCATGAACTTAGAATATATAATATTACATTACATTACATTACACTTTATTTCGTTTGTAAAAAATAAAGCCACTTGGGGTTATCGAGGTTATCCAAGTCACAAGATACATTTTATAATAAAATTTTGCAAAATGTCATTTCAATTCATCTAACTAACTACGGTAGTACTACTTATAACATCATATGGGATGTCATTTGAAAACTATACTACTCAATCTATTCTATGACAAAAAAAAAATTATTTTCATAGAACCAGTCGACAAATATGTTTTTTAATTTGATTCTTATGCCCTCGAGTTCTTCCGTCAGACTATAATAAAAAGTTAGGTGTAAACTGTCCAAACCTGATACCATTTGGAACAGCTGTATGATATCTCCCCTCAAACAACGTCTCTCAAAACTAAACATGCCTAGTTCCTGTAATCTTTCACTATATCCCAATTTTCTTAAGCTAGGGATAAGCTCGGTTGCCCTACGTTGCGCGTACCTTCAAACATATTTATATCATGCGTATGGTGATGGGACCAGGCTTCAATGCAGTATTCTAAGTGAGGCCAAACACGAGAATTATATAATCCACATATGACTTCCTTACTTTAGAAATACCAAACATTTTATTTGCTTTACTTCTAGCTTCTATGCGCTGCTTAGGAAATTTAAGATCACTGCGAACTATAATACCAAAATCTTTTTTCTGGCTAACATCCTCTAACCACTTCCCTTGCATCTTATAACTTGTTAAAATATATATACCAATGATATCGATACAAATATATATACCTGGTACATCTGGTAGAAGTTCCGTGCGTCGGTCTCTCTTCACACGAAGACCAAGCTGGTAGCCCTGCCTCTAGGCCTGGCTTGGTGGAGTAATGAGTTGTTCTCTTGCGCTCTCCATCGCACATAACCAGGTACACCCAGCTCATCTGGTTCCATCCTGAGCCAGGCATCTAATTTTCTTTTGAAGATTTCAACTTTGGCCCCTGTGACATTTGTATATTCTGTCTGTGTCCCTCTCTAGGGCTTCCACACCTTCTGCAGTGTCGATTTTTCTGCTGATCTTTGTATCGTTAGCAAAGGATGTTACTACACTTTTGTCGGCTACTTCAGTGTTTATGTCTGTCAGCATGATAATGAATAGGAATGGAGCTAATACTGTTCCTTGTGGAACTGAACTGCGTAATTCGATTCTGATTCTGGATTTTTACGACTTGCTGACGTTCTCTGAGGAAGTTCTACAGGGTGTCCCATAAGTCCGGCATCATAGGAAAAATAATAAAAAAAGGCAAAACAAAAGCTTTTATTTACAGAACGTGCTCAATATGTCCACCATTGTTTTCAATACACAAATTCAGACGTGATACCCAGTCAGCAAGCACACGGTGAATGATGTCAGGAGTAATGGTGTTTCATGCCCCAATAATGCGCTGACGCAAATGTTCAACACTCCTAATTTTCTCTGCGTATACCAGCGCTTTCAAGTGGCCCCAGAGATAAAAATCTAGTGGCGTGAGATCCGGGCTTCTAGCTGGCCATTCCACAGGCCCTCGACGTCCTATCCAATGACCAGGGAATTGTTGGTAGAGGTATTCCCTTACTTGGGTGCTGTAATATGCAGGAGCGCCGTTTTGCTGGAACCATGTTGGGAAATATCCTTCTTCGTTCAAGACACTGGGAAATGCTTCTTCCTTGAGCATACGTAGGTAGGTGCCTCCAGTGACATGTTCATCGAAAAAGAGGGGGCCTATGATGCGATCCTTCCAAATGCTACACCATACCATCACCCGAGATGCACCTTGTTCCTTCGAAGAGGTATACCAGTGAGAGTTGTTTTGAGACCAGTAGCGGGTGTTCTGTCGATTTACCTCACCATTTCCATAAAAAACAGCCTCGTCACTGAACAGAATGGTGGACGGGAAATTGGCATCCCGAGCATATTGTCCGTAGCCCATTCACAAAATTCCATCTGCCGGTCGGGATCATCTTCGCTTAATTTCTGTAGGATCTGAAGTTTATATGGATGCCATTTGTGAGCCTGAAGAATGCGATGGATGCTACTTTTCGACACTCCTGTCTCGGCGGACAATCGCCGGAGAGACTTATTGGGACTTCTGTTAAAATGAGGATAGCAGTCGCTGTATCATCGTCAGTGGACCTCTTTGAAGGTCCACTGCGTGGTTTATCTTCTATGGATCCTGTTTCCTTAAACTTTGCAACAAGTCTGCTAACACAACTCTGTGTTATTGGCTCGCGGTCTGGATGCAGTCTGTTAAATTCAGCAGCGGCCTCTCTTTGACTCCGATTTCCTATGAGTAGCATTATCTGGATTCGTTCTTCCTTGCTCACAGACATTACGGCCTGTAGAAAGAGAAAAATATGAATTATGGTTTGTAGAAATAGAAAAATATGAATTATGGTTTGTAGAAATAGAAAAATATGAATTTCTCCTATGATGCCGGACTTATGGGACACCCTGTAGATCTATTAATCTACTTTGCCTGTTATCCCCATGTGTTTCATTTTATTTGCTCTTATGCCATGATTATACACATTGAATGTTTTAGCAAAATCCATGTATATTATTACATCATAGTTAGCATTGCTTTCAAGTGCGTCTATGATACTTATTATTATACTATTCTGTTAGTTGTAATATGCACGATCTTCGCGATCGGAATCCGTGCTGTTCTCATTGAATTTTTCCTGTGCCCTCCCGAGAGGTCATGTATTTTCTCCTTGACTATTCTTTCAAATATTTTGGTGAGATGTGATGTCAGTGACACCGGTCTATAGTTTTTTAATTGAGATCTATCCCACCGAAGGAACAACGTTCGCTCTTTATAGTATGCTCGGTATTTCCCCAGTGTCCAGGGATCTTCTCCATATCCAATAAAGGGGTGTAGTTATTTTATTCTAACAGTTTTTAATCAACAAAGCATTAAATTTGTCCATATATATATATTAGTCATATATACATTTAAGTGCAATGATCACGCAGTATATTAATGTATAGAAACGACTTAAGTATAGAGGAGTGTTCTGCACACAAGGAAGAGAAATAACGAACAAATGAAAAAATGAGGTAACCGCCTGTCTGTTTGTGTTTGTTTGTTTGTCTGTCCTTTATGCAAGCGTAAACCGTTTGACCTAGAGCTACCAAATTTGGCACGGGAACCTCTTATGGGATGAAGAATGTCAACACAGAGTCGGTCAGCCTGTCTGTTTGACTGCAATGCCGGGTACTGTGATATATATAATGGGGAGAGGGGTGGGGGTAATGGCTTTTTTACTTTTGTGTGTGGGGGTAATGGGGGAGTGGGGGTGGGAGGGTAATGGAGTAGGGGTGGGGGTAATGGGGGTAACCGCGATTAAACTACAGAAAAGAACGCAGCCGTGAAAATTTTGATTATTTGGTCAATAAAACTATAGAAAAGAACACAGTCATGAAAATCTTGAGCTCCACATATAATTATTTTTTAGGACGACTTCAAACCGTTTGATCTAGAGCTACCAAATTTGGCACGGGATAAGATAAATCATTTTAATCAAATTCAGCCTTTTGTCTTAAACTTTATTTTATTTAAACTGGGGATCTAATGTGAAATTTATCCCGGGCAACGCCGGGTACCTCAGCTAGTATATATATATATATATATGCACTAAAATCACAGAATAACCCGTGATCTTATTAATAAGCAAACAACCACAGGGAAAAGGAAAAGGAAGCACGAAGTCCGAGCGCTTTCGTGATATATTCACATCTTCAAGGAGATGTGAATGTATCACGAAAGCGCTCGGACTTCGTGTTTCCTTTTCCTTTTCTCTGTGGTTGTTTGCTTATATATATATATATATATATATAGAGAGAGAGAGAGAGAGAGAGAGAGAGAGAGAGAGAGAGAGAGAGAGAGAGAGAGAGAGAGAATCCCTTCTGCAGACATTCAAATTACTCAAGATTTCGGAGGATTGTTTCGATGTGCTGCTCCATGGTCCGACGGCAGAATCTTTCAGGATCCATCCTGAAAGACTGAGTGGAATCCTTGATGGTTGCTGAATCACCAGCCACCCGATTCTGCCGCCGGACCATGGAGCAGCACATCGAAGCAATCCTCCGAAATCTTGAGTACGACACTGAACTTTTCGAGTCTCTCCTCACCTCCTTCCCTTGCCGACTTGAAGCCGTCCGCCAAGCACAAGGAAGCAACACCGAGTATTGAGTGGTTTTGTTTAGACGTAGAATTAAATTGTCTAAAAGATGCAACAATCAGTTTTTTGTACCTCTATTAGTTTCATCTGTGCAGGGGGGTGGGCAATCATTGTTTGCCACCCCTTACATTGTACAGCAAAAATTTCTTTCAGCTGTTTCCAAAGGGTACGATGTTCTTGCTGTTCAACACAAAATATCTTTGAAACATGCATTCTTTGGGAGAATATGAGTTGGAAATTTTAATGACCGAAAATAAAAAGTATGTAATATGATAGAACTTTTTCTTTTTAAAATAATATATAAAAAAGTTGATATTTGTGACGGAATTTTCTCGAAAATTCCATTTTAAGCATAAAACAGCTCAAAACTCAAGGATTCTTCATGCGTTTTAGGCTAGGCTAGCTTATATGCAGCCATATTTGCTTACTCTATAATAACAACAAAATAGTCCTTTTTTTTTAATTTTTATATTTTGCTATTTTTTTGTTAATTTTTTATTTTTTAATATCTTTTAGCGGAGTTATACACTACCTACTGGATACTTAACACATACGACGCGCTTTACTGTCTTATAAAGAAACTTCAGATTCATATGAAAGCTGTTCTTCAGAAATTAATATAACAAAAACAAAGAAGTGTATAAAGATGACTTTTGTATCATATATATGAGAGATGATATTCTACAGACTGATGTAAAATTCGGAGTCCTATGTTGAGTATTTCATATTCTATAAGAACTTAAATTTTCTTTTGTTTTAAGCCTTTATTATAAAGATTACATGCAGAAAATGTGTCATCATGAAAGGAGAATTTCTCTATAGCTTTTGTTCTATAAGAATTTTTTGTGATTAATATTTTGAGTTTTTATTGATTTTCTTAAGTGCCATAGTCCTTAACGAAAACGTATAACTGAAACTGAGGGGTTATTTTATTTTTAATGATGGTAAGGTTTTAGTTCTCTTTAAGAGCTTTCGAAAGTCATCACACTCGTCCATATACTTCAATCAGACTTTGTTCTATGAGCAATGATTACAAAAGTAGGGTTCGTGTAAGGTCCCCTTTAAAAAGAAATGCATTATAAACAGGGCCGTAACTAGGGTTTAGAAATTAGTGAGGTCCAGATTTTTTTCGAGCGCGGCGGGACGAGCAAAATTCAGACCAAAATGACATCTACAAACACAACCCAAGCTATACACTAAACACGAAACCCTTGTCTATAATTAAATACTGTACAAAGGGACCTGTTAGCAAAAATACTTTTATTAAAGCTGCAGCAATATTTCACGGTTCAGTCTCTTTTTTTTTTTTAGGAAATAATTACCGAGGTCCGGACCTCGGTGACCTCATAGGTAGTTACGGCCATGATTATAAACGTCGCATTGCACAGAAATATCATATTTTTATCATGAAAGCAGGGGTGGGGAACCTTTATTGTGTGGCGGGCAAATTTCATTAAAATACTCTCTACCGGGCAAACTGCAGCTTTAAAAATAGTTTGGGACATAATTAAGATGCAACCAGACCAGACCAGCGCCTCCTACTACATTTACATCTTTTGAAGGAAATTACTGCTTCTACACTACCTCAATAGATAGACCTATGTACTTAAAGATTAGCCATCCTTTATACTTAATTAACTATTCGGAGGTTTTGACTCCCGAGAATTCCCATCAAGCTTCCCATCTCTTCCAATGGGATATCATTTGAGAACTCCGAGTAACTCTGTATCTAGACCCGATCAGCACCCCCACAACAACTATACTAACTGAAAATCACATCTCCAATTTACCCGCCCTTTAATGCAAATTGATTCTAATAATTTACCTATCCAACCTATTCTTAAGCATATTAACTGAAGTGCTTGCCACGACCCACGCGGGTAGGCTATTCACTCTCTTATACGTGAAAAAGACCCTCGCAACTTTTGTATCAAATCTTTTACCCCTCATTTTAAAACCATTGTTTCTCGTAACGTTCCTATCTTCCAAATTAAAGAAATTCTCATAATTTACGATATCAAAATGATTTCAAAATTTTAAACGC